>CALYLW010001647.1:119952-228538 GCA_944989445.1 Ampullaceana balthica | reverse complement strand
GCATTGAGCATGCACTCAATACTGAGTGAGAGGCGCCTGCGGTGGCTGGGACATGTCCGCAGGATGAACTTGGAGCGCATTCCAAGAGCCCTGCTTTAAGGCGAGCTGGCAACTGGTATGCGGAAGAAAGGACGCCCCTGCTTGCGCTTCAAGGATTTCTGCAAGAAAGACGTGAGTCTGGCGCAGGAAGACCATAAAACGTGGGAGACAATTGCTGAGGAGCGCACCTCCTGGCGGGCTAAAGTACGCGAGGGCATTCAAGTCGCGGGAGCTTCCCTTACAGCCAGGAACGAGGAGAAAAGGGCCAGGAGAAAGGGGAAGGGGGATAGAGGTGCAGGAGGAAACTCCATCATCCCATAAGGATGGACGGATGCCATAGAATCCCATTGGATGCTATTAACTGACTACAGATAGCCGCAGCCGCAGGGACCTGCTATTTGTACTCGGCTATCAATAGACAATATTTTTTTTTAAACTGAAAATATAGACTTAAAAATCATAATCCAGATTATGACTCCAGATTAACATTAACTAAAAAACGCACGAACCTATGACATCAGCATTTGTGTTGTAAACAGTGCTGACTGACTCAAAGAGTTATTTTTTGGTGCAGTAATTTGGTGCGCTGCTTTATAAAATTAGTAGCGTCACGGACAGGACAGACGGGTCGTGCAGTTAAAAAATTGTGTGGTGATTAGCCCTGTAAAAAATCAATATACATAATTTGCAATGTATGTCACGTCCCGTCTGTCCTATCCGTGACGCTACTAATTTTAGAAAGCAGCGCAACAAATTACTACACCAAAAATAACTCTTTTCGAACGTCCCCATAAAATTGTTCAATAGGCAAATAAATGAATAAAATTAAAATAAATGAAAGTTCTGTATTACGTTATTTTTTAAATCTGATGTGTATTATTTGAAAACTTCCGTCATTTTGGACGGGTGATACACTAATATTATATAAATAATTTGTGTAAATTTCAGGAATATTTCGTATTTATCATACATGGATAAGTTAATTGGACTTTTGAAAAAGTGGACGCCGCAGGCGCCACGGCGCCGCTGCACAACCTCGTTTAGAAAGAGTTGACATCAAAATGTCTACAGATTTTATGTTATTAAAATATTATTATACAGATATAATGCAGATATTAATACAGCTGGCTGTACGAAAATTGGAAAAAGGAAAATCAGCTGGCGAAGACAAAATTCCAGGTGAACTGATAAGGCAGGAGGTGAACCAGTAATAAATATCCTAAACAATATGGGCAAAAAGATCCGGCAGACACAAAAAAAGCCAAGCCTCTGAACGCAAATGCTGGTTATCACGCTTCCAAAGAATCGTAATTTACAGATGTGTCAGAACTACCGTACAATCAGCCTGATTAGTCACCACAGCAAAGTCATGCTAATTATCCCATTAAACAGACTGAAACCACAAGCAGAGCAAATCATTTCAAAAGAGCAGGCGGCCTTCATAGCAGGAAAATGCACAACGGAGAAATCGTTAACCTGCGAGTGCTCTGTGAAAAACATCTCCAATAGGGTTGATCATTTCTAAGACCGGAAAACGTCATAGCTCAAAGAGTAATGTTCTATCTTTAGATTACATTTTAGCGGAACAATGTTTTACAGCGTAAATGAAGTCAAATCACTAAGTTCTTAAAGTTGTTAGCATAATAAAATTACGAAACTGTTTTTCCATTTTCAAGTACAATTTGCTGTCTAAAATTAACTAATAATTAACAAATAGCTGACAAAATACATCCTTCTCCATATACCTACATGTACACATTGACTCGTATCTTTTATTAAATTTTTATGAAATCTGTCCTTAAAAAAGATAAATATGCCCCCAATATTTCTATTAATAGCTCTCCGCCATATTATGACAAGGCCTATACAAGAGTCAATTCTACCATGTCTTCATAGACTTAAAAAGCGTTTGACAGAGTATGGCATGCGGCCTGTGGGCAACTATGCACAAATTCAACATTAATGCAAACATCATTGAAGTGATCAAGAACCGATACAACAGATAAACCAGCGCAGTAATCTTCAACAGCAAGCTGGGAGATTGGTTCAAGACCACTGTTGGTGTCGGACAAGGATGCTTACTTTCCCTCATCCTATTTAACCTCTTCCTTGAAAGGATTATGACTGATGTATTAGAAACCATGTCGGAACAGTCAGCATCGGAAGGAGAATTATAAACAGCCTACGTTTCGCCGATGACATAGACGGCCTAGCTGGCAGCGAGGACGAACTAAAATAATTCCTTGCAAAACTAGAGAAAACAGCAAAGGCTTCTGGCACGGAAATCAATGGAGATAAGAGCAAGGTCATGGCAAATAGAAAATTCACAAATGAAATTCGCATAAACGGCCAAAAACTCGAAGAGGTATTCACCTTTAAATATCTAGGGGCCATAATATCCGACGAAGGCTTAATGCTAGTTCTTGCCAGATTGGCCCAAACAATGGCTGCACTGAGTAAACTAAAGCACATCTGGCAAAGCAAGTAACTCTCCCTGAGATCAAAGATTCGACTTACGCGCTCTCTAGCGATTTTGGTCTTCTTGTATGTTTATGAGGCTTGGACGCTCACTGCAGACCTCAAAAGAAGTTCTGTCATCGGCCCCTACGAGGAAATTCTCACATCAATTGAGAAGAGGAAACTACGATGGTAGGACATGTTGCAAGATCTGTAGGTCTCGCAAAGACTATAATGCAAGGCACAGTCCAGGGAGGAATGAAAAGAGGCAGACAAAGGAAGAGACAAATGGCGTGAAATAGTGTTCAGTTCACGATGGTGCCCAAATGACAGGTTAAGGATAGTTCAAGTTCAACACAGTTATAATAAGATGTCTCAACATTCTTCCCAAATTAATCAACGTATATAAATATTTGAGTTAATAAATAATTTATTTCAAATACTTCATAGAAGATTTGAGAAATGTGTATATTTGATCACGATCATTTTTTAATGCATTTCTCACTTTTTGAAATTATTAAATAAAATTAAGTAATCATGTGACAACAAAGGTAAGGCTTACTATGATATTCAGCTCCAAGATACTTATTTTAAGAACAATCTAAAAAAATGTTTTAGCTAAAAAAAAGTTAAATGAGATATTATGTATTCTACTAATGGCTTGTTGGAGGTAGGAGAATCATAGCAATCATTTAAAATTAAGGCCCTGTTTAGAGGGATCGAAGTTAAGTGGATAGCCACTTACATAAAATTGATTTGCTTTCTATTTTAGAACAGCCCACCTTGAAATAGCAACCGTAGCTTTAGTTAGTGAAACATATACAATAAACTAAATTTAAAAAGTGCATAGTTTTCTAATTTGAATTAAACAGATTTTAAAGTCTATTTTGTTAATTAAATTTTCATATCGAATAGCTACAGCTAAGTTAAACTTATAGAAAAATTTATGTAACAAAAGATAATAAAAAATTGTCTTTTAAAATTGTTAAATTTAATAATTTTTTTAAAATATACATATTAATAATCTTTCAGAAGTTCACTCAAAATTTCATATTAGTGTATCAGTAAAATGTGCTTTTTGGTGCGCCGATGACAGGAAATACTTAGGCATAAAAACACTTTTATTTTCATGTATGCAAGAACAAACACTTACAAATTCTCGTTTTGCCAGACTGGAATTGGAAGTGGAACGGGTAGCCTTATCAAACAAGGAAAGCCTACAAATTTTGCTTTCTCATTCCTATAAACTTAATAGAGTTAGGCATCAATAATCTTCACGTTCATATAAAGGCCTAGGACCAATACTGTAATTTTATTTTTAAATAAGCTATACAAATTAACAATTTGAACTTGAGCTACCGGACTTATTAAGAAAGCTTATTAAACTTAGCACAAGTGAACTTAAAAATCCGTATTTAATTTGAAAATGTCAAGTGTATGATCTTTATTTTTTAAAATTTTTATGTAATTAGTTTTTTTTTCATAAACAAAATATGGTGTGGGAGTTGTGATATAATTTACAAAATATGATGAATTATTGGAAATGGGATCAAAAACAGATATGCATTCCTTTTTGAAATTATACCAATTGCATAAAAGCGGTAAATTTATAGCGTACTAGCGTTGCAATGATCTAAGTAAAAAGGAATACATATAGATAAAAAAGGAATTACTTTAAGGGTCACCGGGCCCATCAGTTTAACATGTAAAGTTCGAAAATCTGTTCATTTCAATCAATTTCATTTCAAATATATAAATATATGTATCTATATTTCTCAGTATCGTGGAAAATTGAATGGGGAATACAATATTAAAAGTTTAGTAAAAAAACACATTAAGGGCCCCCAGCCCCGAGGAAATAAACATTAGGAGGTCAGTGCCCTATATTAATTTAATATAGGCTCTTAGGTTTTTATATACCAAGTTTTGTGAAAAAAACAGTTATTTTCTCATTGTCTAACACTTAAACTAATTTTTATATAGCTAATATAAGGGAAAAATACATTGAGGGGCCCCCGGGACCATTCGGTTCAAGATGTATATTTTGAAAACCTGTTCATTTAAATTCAGTCTCATCATGAATATGTTTCTCAAGGTCGTTAAAAATAGAATGGCAAATAATATCTCAAACATATAAGAAAAAAAAGACATTTGGGGTTCCCGACCCTGAACAATTGGACATTAGAAGTGCAGTGCCCTTTTTTTATTATGGGTTACCAAGTTTTTAAAAATATACAAAGTTTGGTTAAGATCCATTTATTTAATTCAGTAGATGACGCATAAACTAATTTTTATATAGCTCATATAAGCAAAAAATGACATTAAGGGCCCCAATGTCCCATTTAGTGCAAGATGTCAAGTTCAAAACACCTGTTTATTTCAATCAATTTCATAATGGATATATGTATCTATATTTCTCAAGATAGTTAATAATTGAATGGGGAATAAAATCTTAAACGTTTATGAAAAAAGACATTTTGGGCCCCCAGCCCCGAAGAAATGGACATTAGGAAATTAGTGCCCTATAGTATTTCAATATTGGCTACCAGGATGTTATATACAAAGTTTGGTTAAAATCCATAAATTTACCTAATAGCTAAAGCTTAAAAAAAATTTTATATTGCTCTTTTAGAACAAAATCCTAATATGGGCCCCCGGCGCCCCATGAGTGTTAAATTTTGCAAAAGAAAAATGCCTATTACCATCCAAGGAGCTTACTCAAAAGTCTCCAAAAGTTTCACGACGATCGTAGGAATTGTTTAGTCAGCTATAAAGGACATAGATACATACATACATACTTTGATTATTATATATATATATATAGATTATATAAAGACAAATATATAAAAACGGGCAACAAAGCCCGTCCAAGGACGTTCTGTCAAAGGTCGGTGGCATGCTGTAACTTCCCTCCAACAGCCGTTTCGACCGGCATACATGTGCATCACGTCAAAAATACTATTCATTATAGTTTAAAAATAATAACTGGAAAACAATATACTATTCATTATAGTTTTAAAAAAATAACTGGAAAAAAATAAATTCCAACGCGCATAACTCAAAATAAAGTCTTGGAAGAAATACTGCAAAAACAAAAACTAGTTTTGAACGCCCGCGTAAACGTGTTCAATTTGATTGGCTGTAATAGTCTTATGTGTTTGAGGGACCAATCGCTATCGATGACCGAACGGAACATAGCCTTTTATTATATAACTAGTGTATCACCCGACAAAAATGACGGAACTTTTCAAAATAAATACACATCAGATTAAAAAAATAACCCAACACAGAACTTTCATTTATTTTATTTATTTTTATTTAATTCATTTATTATCATATTGAACAATTTTATGCGGAACGTTCGAAAAGTGTTATTTTTGGTTTAGCACTATAAAACAAAATCGATCGCAGCGCCACCTAACAGCATTTCATCCATATCGCAGCACCACCTAACAGTATTACATTACATTACAACCATAAAGACAACGGGAATAATGTGTATTGATGATGTAAACATCATTTTTATTTTGAAACATCTACAAATACGTTCAAAATATAGAGGTTTTGTAGTTTTTTAGTAAAAATTTATTACAAGACCTCTTATTGTCTAAATACGGTGCTCAAATTTTTTGGAATCCTTTTTAATACGACTACTTTTGTTTCTTTGAAGTCTTTTCAAAAGTACATTTCATTTATAACATTTGTATTTTAGTTTATTGGCCCTATGGCAGCTATTTCCCTTATGAAAGAGAACTGCCATAAGTTGCCAAATGCGGCTTATAATACCTTCATTATCTAGAAACAATTGCTTAGTTGTGGGATTGAGTATAATTATCCAAATATAATACATTATGGGGAAACAAGATCCAACAAGAAATTGCATCATCATTTAAAATGTATCCTTTTTGCCTGATATCGTAAAGTTAAATATCGTTAGACAATGATACAAAAATCAAATGTAATTTTGATATTAAACTACCTAGAGGGACATTCAAAATAAGTGATTTTGGGGCATTATTTTATTACTATACTTTAAATTGAAAATCTTTTAGCGTCTAAAAACGTTGCGCAGATTTTATTGTACGCTTTTAAATAAGACTGTTAGTTTCTTTGAATTGTTTTAGAAATAACATTACATTTACAACAATTGTCATTTAGTTATTTGACGCTTTGAGATAAGTAGCTGTTGCCTTTTTAGAAGGGGGAGCGTATATTCTCGATGTTATAGCTTATGTGACGAATATTTCATTATTTTAAATAGTTCAACGATGTGGGGTTGTAAATGTGTAAGTCTTTTAATCCGACCTTGGTTGTCGGCAAATTTGTAAAGAAAATATGACAAATTGGTTTAGAACCATTAAAAAAGTGAATGAAATTATGAGGAAAGCAATTCTCTAAGTGGAAACATCTCATGGGTACAGAAAATTAGAAGTTACATATTTAATATATATATATATATATATATATATATATATATATATATATATATATATATATATATATATAATATATATATATATATTAAAAATGTTAGGAAATATATATAAATAACAAATTATAAAAATATGGTGGTCGGACACTCCGACCCCGGAAGGTTCGACCCTGTCAGATCGACCACATGACGTTTCGACCCCAGGATGTTTTGACCTCGGTCGTTCCGACCTCGGACGATTTGACTCCGGGCGATTTGACCCCGGACAGTTCGACCACAGGACGCTTCATGCAGACATTAACGTATATACTCGTTATATAGCCCGTTCGTTTATAAACCGACACCCACTCACCACCCCCCCCCACCACAATTGGAAGAGAAAAATATTAAGAGTGTATAACCCGCTCGCAAGCCGACCCCCCCCCCAAGGACAGCTTAAACAAACTAGTACATTTTGTTTTCAAACTGCAAGGCTTTCTTTGTCTTTTGTGATCTTTGTTTGGCAAGAGTTACCGGTATTTAAACAAATAATTATTTGGTAAACAGTGTGATTATAGCGCGTCCATTAAAATTCATTGTTGAAAACAAAATTTTTAAAACAATTTATTAAAACGTTCACATAAATAAATACAATTATGAAATAAGGTAAGTGCAGACGTATGGTATGTAACTATGGGTTCTGGTAGAGCAGTAGAATCTTGTAGAATGTAGAAAAGGGCCTTGATGATCTACAATAAGAACATCGATATTCAATATCCATGCCTAAATACGTTAATGACCTTCTCGTAAGCCGACCCCCACCCCCAACTTTTCCCCCTAGATTTTGTCCAAAAAAGTTCGGCTTGCGAACGAGTATATACTGTAATTTGCAAAAGATTAAATAATTTCCCTTCATTACTCAATGAATACTTTTGACAACTAAAAACAAATAGTAAGAAACGTAAGATAATTTAACATTGTTTTCTCACAGCAATTAACTCATCAAAAATGATTACTAGGAGAAATTAACAACGATAAACATTTTGTGATTATTCATTTTTCGAGCTGTTATGCCAAAAGTTTTTTTTTAATATTTACGAAATTATTGAAAATCGTTTAAAAGGTAGTAAATGGATAACATGTAAACCGGGTATGAGAGAACCTTACATGACGCAACAAAAGAGCGATATTTTCACGAAAGAGCATTCCTCAACGAACAAATAGTACACAAGTGACAAATAAAATATATTAAACTCAAACCCTGTTTACATGCTATCCATTTACTAATCTATACGCCTGATTTCAGTCTCAGCCTCATTATGTTCACTAAAAGGTAATAAAAGGGGACATTTAAATCTAAAGCTTTATTTATTTCGTTTTTAGGTTGCATGGATTTGCAATCTACTTTTCTTTTTCTGTGCTCATTTTAAAGGACAAAGTATAAAATAAAATATGACAGCTAATTCTATTTGTAAAGTGCCAATGATAGTAAATTAAAGCAAAATAAAATGATTTTAAAAAAGTTCAGTTAACATCAGGGATAGAGAAAAAAATAGGGCTGTGGAAATTAACGATTAATTAATCGATTAATCATTAACAATTTTTTTATTTCTATTTTTTTTTCTCCAATTTAATAATAATTTATATATTTTTGATACTTACATACTTTTCCCTCCTATTATTATGATTATTTTTATTTATTTAGACGTGCATACGTGAATAAAAAGGCTTTTTCTTTCTTATTTCTTTCACAGTAGAACAAATTTTGCTGTGTAAGTCACACAATTTGGGAGCCATGGAATAACTGTGACTTAACCGATTTCACAAAATGATCTATATATGCGTTATACAAAATATAATTAATCGAAATTAATCAATTAATCGTTTAAATATTTCCCGATTAATCGGACAACATTTTTTAAAAATAAGTAACAGCCCTAGTAAAAATATATTTTTTTCTTTCGTTGTCTTAAATTCCTGCAATCCATTGTTTTCGATGCCAACTATTGCGTTCAAAATGTATTTTGAAAGTGCATCGCAATCGTATAATTTATTATTTTGTTAAAAATATTTTGACTTCACATGCATTGAAAATGTTAAGAACTACAATAATTTTTAAAATACCCTAAACAAATTATTATACTAGTCAAAGCAAATTGTTTTCTCTGTTGACTAACTTAATTTTTTTTTAATTACAGGATACAAGTGCAAGATTTCAATTTTAGGACCCACTTAATCGACTGAAATCGGTAACAAAAAGCCTATGGGAACTATGTTTGTAGGACCTTACAATATAAATTGAACAGAAGTGTAATGTTTTTTCTTAGCAGATTTTCAGAGGCGTACAACTTATTTCAGAGAATTATCGAAGTGCTTACTTGCTTTTTATCGATTGTTTGATACCCCTGATCTAGTAATTCAACCCGATAATTATTTTGAAATTTAACTGATTAATGCGCATGTGCTACACATGTGAACAGAGGCAATAAAGTAGCAAACTAGAGGACAAATTATGACTGGATTGAGGAAATTCTTGTGGGATACACCAGGAATCATTTCAAAAGGTACTAATTCAGTTCACTGTGTTTCATACATATTACACCAGTAATTATTTTTTGTTAAGGCCTACACCTGTCTTGTGTAAAGAAACAAGTTGTTTCTTTTGTGAACTTTACGCGGCTATAAGCGTATAATCATTGTAGGTAAATACTATTACTTTAAAATTATTATTCTGATATCTTTAACTTTACTTAACCAACTTAAGGTGACTCGAAAACTTTGCCGAAACGTTCGCTGTTTTTTTACGTCCTGTCAGGCTAACTAATACCCTGTTTATATATTTTTAACTTTTACTAATTTAAAAGCCTGGTTGCAGTCTCACCCCAATTATTTTATGGAGAGCGTTTGCTTTGGAAAGACACTCCAAAGAAAAACGAAGTAAACTGGATGGCGAAAGATACCAGTAACACGAAGATGAAGGAGAATAAAACCAATAAAAATATTGGTATTTTTACATGACCTTCCAAATATAATATCTAGTATCAGCTTAAGTACAGCACAGTTTTCCCATTCAAGTCTAGTCAAATGATGTCCAGCTCTGATTCTGATTCAACAATCATCCATCATGTGGATGATAGCGTCTTTTACTCACAACATGCCCCCAAGTCACAACGTTTAACTCCCCTATTTAGCGTGGTAATATTTACATCCAAAGCAAGGCAATTCAAAGTAATTATTCCATTGGTCCATTCTAATTTCTCACTTCACTTCCTGAGATGTCGGTCTTGCAGTCATAAACAAATCTGAATTAATCTGGTCAGTTGCTTTCGTCATATACTTTAAATGGACACACACATTATTTGACGTATTTCAAATTACCCTGTCAGAACCCCAGCTTAATGTTACTTGTTTTTAAGCAACTATCCCACATTCCATAGTAGGGAAAAAAACTAAACGAACTTCATATTTCTTTTTAGAATTAAAAACCAATTTAAAATAATTCCTACAAAGTGGCTGACACTTGGTATTGTTTTCGATTAACTTGCAAATAACTTCAGACATAAATTGATGGGTCTTGCAAATGACTCACGACTGTGTTGTTAAATGAAAATAACTATATCTTCGTAATACACATTAAATATATATTTAATGTTTTCATTTAGTGAACATGTATTCGCTACTTCTTTATCTTTATTAAACAAATTCTTTTAAATCTTAATAACCACAGGAGTTAAGGTAAATTATGTTTAACTATAAAGGGTACAATGCTCATTACACCCTTTTAAGAAATTAAGGTTATTTATTTATGATGATTATTGACATGTTTCGATGATTTTCCTTATCCTACAGTATAGTCTGGAAAAGCTAGTTGCACACGGTATTATACAGAACCATTCCCTTTCTAAATGTCCCAACATGAGGTTCTAAAATAATTAATACAGATTTCATTTAACAATTTATCCCTTGTACATAGGTAACGAGAAGGAAGCAACATTAAAAAATGTTGAATTCTATACTCACACGTCTATCGCATTTTTGTTTAGTTTTGTTGATAGTGATCCTTACATGAGAGCAATTAAAATTTAGAGGATTGGCGCGCGCAGTAAAACATTTTAAGAAGGAGAAGAAGTCTTGGGTTTAAACAATCCTTCGTACTCATTATTTAATATTTATTTGTTCGTTCTAATCGAGGCTTTGTTTGCTAGATATAAGAAAAGGAAACTTATTTCATCTTTTAGATATAGCTGTAGTAATAAAATAAAATAAAAACCTTAAAAATTTATGAAGACAATGTTACGATAACTTGTTTTAAGGGTCATACTGTAATTTGTACTGAAAGAGTTGATCTTAGGTGAATGGTATGTGTTGTATTTACATGTGAACTCCTCAATGAAAGAAACGGCTATGTGACATTTAAAATTTTTTTTTGTTATTCCTTGTATCTGATAATATGTTTTTTAAATGTTTTAAATGAAATCATTTTTATGCTTCTACAACTAGTCATCATGAAAGGGCACTGGGAAACTAAATATATTTATAGACCTAAAATTGTATTGTTTTATTTTACATTTCTAATACGTTTTATAAAATTACCTTTTCTTTTCTTTACTTTACAGATGACGATTTCAAGCTCCCAATTTGAGGCGATCATCACAACTGACTTTTTAAATTTTTCTAGTAACACGGATGCCTTTGATTACCTTCTCATGGTCTTAGATATTACAGCATTGATTACACACTGTTTCATAAATTTCTCAGTGGGGATATTAGGAATTTTATGTAATGTTCTAAACATTATTGTATTGTCTAGACACGGAATGATCGACAGTACAAATGTTGTTTTAATTGGACTCTCTGTGTCAGATTTGGTATTTTCAATCTCAGAGACATTGATGAGATTTGTATTTATAATACTAAGAATTGACTTATTTTTGGCAAATCAGCTGTATACGATTTACAAAATAACTTTTGAACATTCCAGTCTTATTAGCATGGTTATAAGCACTTGGATTGTATCTGTTATTTCCATCGAGAGAATGGTGGCAGTAAGTTTTCCTTTACAAGCCTCACGATTAATCACACCAACACGAATGAAATATGTTTTGCTGTTTGTTTATTTAGTTGTTACAGCTTTTTATTTCCACACGTTTGGAAGAATCTACATGGATATAAAGTACTATACGATTCTTAATAGAACAACATTATTGTATTTTCATACAAAGTGGTACAATGATAATTATTGGTGGATTAAAATTCAAGAAATATTAATTTTGCCATGTATTGCTACAAGCATCCCATTAATTATAATTTTGTTTTCAACCTTCACAACAATAGTCAGACTTGGAAAATCTACAAAAAAACTTTGGGGATCTCACAGCATTAAAATCTAAACGTGTCAAGGAATATGGAAAAATTAAAATTTCTTTAATCATTTGTCTTTTTATGGCATTTTCAATTCTGATACCCAATGGCTTAATTGACGCCTACAATGGAATTAGTGTTGAACCGATACCATTAGTTATTTACCTTTTTATTTATCAATATGCACAACTAGCCGTTCAGTTGAATGCTTCCATGAACTTTTTTGTTTATGTCGCGGTCAATTCAAAATTTTCAAAAAACTATAAGAAAATCAAATGTACTTGAAACCAATATTCAACAATTAAATGGTTGGCAAATAATTCACTGAGACGACTGATGAACTCAACGACAAGTAATAATAATAATATAGCAATTATTTATGTGCAAAGGTTCGTGTCATCTTATGTTTCATTATATTTAAAAAAAATATTATTATATTTTTAGCCATAAGCTCCACCTCAATCTGTTAACCTATTTTTACCTATATCTTTCATCTCTCTTTGTCTCTCATGGGTATATCTGTCTTATGTTTGACTTAATGTTTCATCCACTTGACTGTAATACTTTTCCCAATATTACGTTACATTGCATTTGAAGAACAGTGATGTTTATCTCTTAGAATATCTGAAACTTTTGGTAACAAATGTGAAATAAATGTATTTTCTATGTTTAAAAAAAAATGTAATGGCTATTCTCAGGTGTTTCAGTGATCTTGAAAAATGTAAGAGCGTTTCACCATTTCTCGGAAATATAATTTTTAATTTATCTGGTACTAAATTACAAAAGAAAAAGAAAATGTTTTATGTATGGAAAAGTCAAGTTGATGAATTCGTTAACTTACAACTGTATCAGTTAAATCTTTCCTATAAGCAATTATAGTGTTTTTTTTTAAATTGTTATATTTTTTTTTCTTATTTTTAAATTCTATTAACAATGTACTGGATGCAAATTTTTGCCTTTGTTTTACATTATAGCTGACTAGGTATAGATTTTTTTCAAAAACGTGTGTGCTACTTTGTAATTCATTTATATTCGTCAAGAAGTTTTCATTAACAAACGTGTCTTGCATTTTATTAAGTATTACTTTCCTTTTTATTTTTTTTGAACTCTTGAATAATAGATATCCCACGGGGATCAACAATGGAAAATCTTATTGTTTTAGAGCGATAAACGGACTTGTGTTTTCAATTTATTGGGTTGAGAGTTGAATATTTACGACACTATATCGTTTAAATTTCATATCCAAATAACATACTTTATATAAGTTTAGATAATATGGTTAGGGGAGGCTTAGCTTTACTTAATTTTAAAACAAAATAGCATGAAAAATGAAATTTATTCTCCCTAAGTTGTATTGTGTGAAAAGAGCTTTATTTTATAACATTACACTAGACCTGGTCATCCACCGCACCCAACCCCATCCCCAGCCGTCTCTGCAACGTCTTGTTGCTGGATGAGATGGTTTTCAGCGAGAGAGTGAGGTCGACGTCTTGTTGCTGGAGCAGATGGCTTTGGGCGACAGGGTGAGGTCGACGTGTTGTTGCT
The DNA here is from genome assembly GCA_944989445.1 of Ampullaceana balthica. Lineage (NCBI taxonomy): Eukaryota > Metazoa > Mollusca > Gastropoda > Lymnaeidae > Ampullaceana > Ampullaceana balthica. The sequence continues at coordinate 214,725 of CALYLW010001647.1, read as the reverse complement.
GGATTTGATGGCTTTTGGCGAGAGGGTGAGGTCGACGTGTTGCTGCTGGATCTGATGGTTTTGGGTGAGAGAGTGAGGTCAACATGTTGTTGCTGGATCTGATGGCTTTGGGCGAGAGGGTGAGGTCGACGTGTTGTTGCTGGATCTGATGGCTTTGAGAGAGAGAGTGAGGTCAACTTGTTGTTGCTGGATCTGATGGCTTTTGGCGAGAGGGTGAGGTCGACGTGTTGCTGCTGGATCTGATGGTTTTGGGTGAGAGAGTGAGGTCAACATGTTGTTGCTGGATCTGATGGCTTTGGGCGAGAGGGTGAGGTCGACGTGTTGTTGCTGGATCTGATGGCTTTGGGAGAGAGAGTGAGGTCGACGTGTTGTTGCTGGATCTGATGGCTTTGGGCGAGAGGGTGAGGTCGACTTGTTGTTGCTGGATCTGATGACTTTGGGCGAGAGAGTAATAGGTCGACGTCTTGTTGCTGGATCTGATGGCTTTGGGCGAGAGAGTGAGGTGGACGTGTTGAGCGAATCTTCCTCACTTTAAACAAATTCACAGCGGAAGTCACTTTCATCATCAATATGATGAGAGTGTCATAGTCGACTACAACGGACGAACAACATACTAGAACACAATTTAATGACAATCAACTAAGATTCCACTCTTTAATTTTTACAAAATAAAACATATGAATCTTTTCACAAAAGTTGCATGTCCTTATAAAAGCTCATAAATTTTTAATACTTAAAGTATAATTGTAAGGCGTATAGTCTAAACTAAATAATTTTGGGTATTCATTTATTTGACATTTAAAGAAGTAGCTTTTTCAGCATAAGCTGTTTCAAAGGATCAACTGTAATCAATTAAATTTATCTAAATTGGACTATAAATATGGGACATAATTAACGAATACCACAACCAGGCAGGAGTTAAGAAAAAAAAAGTATTACTACCCTCACCATTTGAAGAATTTTCTCGCAGAAATAGATTATAACTAAAAGAATTAAACATATTATCATTGCATATTTTCTTCTCGAATAAAATAATTTTAATATCTTTCAGGTTATTTCATCCATGCAATGTTTTTACCTATAATTATAGACACCACTTTCCTAAAAGTAAACAAATACAACGATTAAAGCAAAACAATTTTATATGTGTGTGCAATTATTTTTTTTTCCTTCTATTTGTAATATGAATATACTGTATGCTAAGATTTGTTTGACCCTGTAACTCCCAGTTTGCCGTAAGCATACATACAAAATAATAGTAATTTTTTAAAATTGAAATATTACAAAGTAAGCAATGGAAGGTATGGACCTAAAAAAAATTATTAAAAGTGTAATATTTTGCTTTCATATAGGTTAAATAATACTAGACGCCCCGCGGTGTATCATACGCCGCAGACTTGCTCGCGGAGATTGCAAAGAAAGTGGAGAAGAACGGACAAAAACTGCAGCACGAAGAAGTCAAACAACGCGAGTGAAAGTCGGTTTGGAGGAGGGGGACTACCAACTCATTGTTGGTTTCGAAACATTTTCAGGGGAAATTCGGTACACCCCTAACTTCTATGAAGTCAGCTATAAAACAATAAATATATAAACGGTTTAAAATCGGAGTTACATAATCAATAATCGGTTTTCCAAATAAAAACAAAAAAAAACATCAAAAACAACAACACGCAATTAACAACACTAAATATGATTAAACCTCGCTAGGGTCGGTCAATCACAGTTAATGTTTAAGGGATGGTAGTAATAAATGGGAGGCGGGTAACAACAACCTCAGTGTGCATGTATTCACGTTTACTAGCTATTTTTTATTTACTTAGTGCTGCTTTTTTGTGTCTGTACTCGTACCCCCCGCCAACCATTCCTTGCACTGTCTGTGATGAGCAAGTCTGCGGCGTATGCTACGGCGCGTGTCTCTCCAGAGTTCCTTCTTTTCATTCACTCACAGTCATTAGCTCAAACCCACCCCAATTTGACAACTGTGTCTTTCAGGAAATCTTCACCCGTAACTAAATAATATTTAAATTCTTAAAACATATTACATCATGAAATAATTTAAATAGCTCATCGGTCCCTGGTGCAATGGAAAAATTCCTGCCAGTTCGGCATTCTAGAAAATTTGAGAAGCACAGATCTAATACAATACTCGGATATATAGGGATATATAAAAATATTTTTGATTCATATTCAAAACAAACTCGAATAAATCCATCTTTTATTGTCTGAAATTTCGGCTTAGAATAGGTTACCAAAAAATACAATACAAAAAAAATCAACACACTAAAAACTTAAAAAATTTACGACCCTTATGAAAAACTTAAATCCATATATTAATCATGAAGACGTTACGGAAACAATAATTGGATGTATGGAATATGCGTTTGTACTGTAATATATATATGAAATACAGTCTAGCGCTTTAAACTAAGTTATTGTTATCTAGTAAGCGGTTAGTTAGTTAGTTAGTTATTTCCTCACGGGCAGAAGACGGCACTTAGGGCAGAAGTCATGGATTTCCATTTACGACGATCCGTCGCCAATTGTATTAGGTCTTGATTATATCTTAGACCCATGGTTAAGCTTTTTTGTGATCAATGTGATCGATCCACATTTTTTTTTCATCCCCATAGTTTTAAAGCCCGCATGTTGATTCTCAAAAAAAACCGACCAATCCTCATGGCAACCCTCTAGCTCGACAGGTCTTCAAAAAAAGCCTCCTCTTTTTGCTTTCCGGAGAGATAGAAGCCTCAGAGATATACTTGTAAGAATTCACCTTCCCACAATGAAAGCATATATTGGAACAAAAGGTTGCAACTGTAACCGTTGCAATAATTGTCAATAAGTGATTGAAATTAACACAATTACTTTCCCTCTTGAAATATTCATAATAAGAGATGGATTCACTTGCACAAGTCGCAAAGTGATTTATGCAATTCTTGCAAGAGATGTAATACAATTTAAGTGGGTCAGACAGGTCGTCGTCCTGGAGATGGGTTTCGAGAATACCTTTATAATATAAATAAACAGGCTTAATGTCCTGTGTCTAAACATTTTAACAGTGTTGTCCATGACGGCATTGCAGATAATGCAGTTACTGTTATTTTATATGCAAGCAATACCCATGATAGGATCCACATGGAAAATAGACTTATAAAACGATTTGGTATGTTTGCTCCAGATGGAATTAACAAAATTCACAATTTTACCTAACTGCAGAATCTGTTCCCGTTGTTGTTTTCACTGTAACTTTAGATAATTCCTCCTGTTTCCTATATCCTGTGTACTTGTTTGTTTTTCCTTTCTTTTTATTTTGCATAAATATTTTAATTTATTTTATGAAATAATATGTCTAAGAATTTAAATATTACTTTTGTAAGTAGCTATTTTATGTTATTGTACTGATGAAGGCACTAGCCGAAACGTCTATTGTCATTTTAGTTTAAAATAAAGCTTAAATTTATTGTTTTCATTGCACAATTTGTTATTTTGCATTTTATGTAAAAGCTTTATCGCAGTCCCCATTCTGTATTAAACATAATAAATTAATACATTTACGAAAAATAAAAGCCAGGGATAAACAATCTATATTACGCTTTAGCGTATATATACATAAACTGTTTTAATACTATCTGATAGTTACATGTATTGTTCTTGACCACACTTGGAACAATAAAACTTGTTAGCGTAAAATGAAATACTATTTGGCATTTAAACCTTATGTCTAAATATTCTGTACTAGGGGCCTAATATCTTTAGAAAATAAGGAGAAATACCTTAGAAATTAAGCAGCATTAATTCAAAGTGGTTTATCGCTTGAAGATATGCATGACCAATGCTAAGATAGTGATAGTGATAGAAATAAGGTCGGGATGTATAAAAGAATACAAGCAAAACTTAAAAAAGAAAATCCACTTGTTGGGTAAATTTCGTGTCGTGCGCATTGCTTTAACTTGTTAGGTGTGCAACAGCCAGCATTAATGCAGATGTGACATTTTATTTTTCAGAACTGTATAGGCAATGTACAATTTTTTCTCGTCATCAACTATTAGATAGTTAAACTAATCCTTAGTTACTGATATGAGCCTGACGAAACAGTTGGAAAAAACTTTGTTTGAAATCGAATGCTTTAAGTACCTTAAATGAGCAACTGGAGCAACTTCTTTTACTATTAAATGAGCTAAATCTAATTGTTTTATTGTTGAATCATTTATTTTTGCTACATAATATACCGTTACAAGTTCACACAAAACGACATTTGATACCACGTGTTAGCCTTGAAAAATCAGAAAGTCAACGTTTTCATTTCGATATTAAGTCTTAGAGATTTCCTATAAAATGTTCCTTACATATTAACTGCATCACTAGACCAAATCAAAATAATAGCTTTAAACTTTGAAACAGCAAAAATCCATATACTACTTTGGCAAATAGTAGCAAGAAGCAAATTATGTTGCTATTAAAGTAATTGCTTGTAATCTTTCTAAGCCACTAAATTGTATTATAATATTTTTAGAGAAACTTTCGTATTTTAACGGATTATGATCATTAACTTTAATATTTTCTATGATTTGCAAATAGTTTTGTATTTGAAAATGACAACAAAAGCATAACGACTAAGTGGTTGAGTTATTATTGTCTTTTTGACAATTTTTATACCCTCAATAAAAACACTCTTAATCATCTGAATGTTATTATTACTTGAATAATTTGGGCAAAGGTTACACCATCTGCAAATCTTTTTTTTTAAATTGCAATTATCAAAAATGTTGTTTAAATCGTAAAATACAGTCTCTTAATATTTCCAAGGCTGTCATTGTTAATGAACACATAACTACAGAGTGATATACAGGGACATTTACCAAAATAAATTTTACACAAACAGACAAACTGAAACACAAATATTTCATTTTATCATAAACTAGACATTTTAATGTAAAAATCATTTAATTTCATATATCTTATCTTATCTTATCTTATCTGTTTACAGACGCTCCTTCTATACAGAAGATTATTGCGTCCTACGCTTATCTATGGTTTGTGTTTAGTCCTGCATTTTTATTAGAGATTTAAATGTTGATAAAGTGTTGGTTTTCCTGGATTCTTCAGGCAACCCATTCCACGCCCTAATTCCGGACGGGAAGAAGGAAAACTTGTAAGTGTTTGTTCTTGCATACGGAATAAGAAATGTGTTTTTATCCTTATGTCTATCTGAGGGTTGTATTAAGTTATCTTTGTGTTGTATTTCTAAATTAGAATTAATTGCTTTATGTATGATTACTACTTTGCTCTTGGTTCTTCTATCCTCTAGTGTTTCAAGGTTTAATGATTTAACTAATGGTGTTACTCTTGTCAGTTTCGAATATTCTCCAGTAATGAATCTGGCAGCTCTTTTTTGAATTTGTTCTAGTTTATCAATGTTTTCTTTTACTAATTTCTTGTAAGCTTTTTCTTGGAAATCTTCTGTTTAAAAAAAATATTTTCTAATTAATCAATACTTGACAGGATTGTAAAAAAGAAAAACAAATGCTCGTTCAGTAAGACTGTTAATGACAAAAACAAGTTTAAAAATGCTATTTACATAGAAGTATGCATTTTGTCCCAAAGATTATTGTAGGTGCGATACATCATAATATTTTCGTTTCATGTTAAGAGTTTCTATTTCGCTCGCCAACATACTTGAGATTCTCAGTCATAAATGCAGTAAATATATCTAAAGCCCAATCAAATGTTAAAAAATGTGTTTGCATTTGAATCTCTTTGCATCGGATGAGGCCAAAATAATTACCTTACGCTTTGCTTAAGCTACACCTCAATGTTAACGAATCTGTAATTTGAGATAAATGTAATTTTATGTTTGCAATTATACAGAAATGATATTAAATCTCCATAACACAGAAAACACAGGATAGGGGAAACCAGCTTTTTAGATGTACCGTGCTTAATAAATCAAGTTTTATTATAAAGCTTTTGAATCTCAAATAAACGTATTAATTGACACTTACTTATATGGATAAGTATAAAATAAAAATAACCCAAAAATTCCCTGACAAACAATTTTTAGTTGCAATTAATGTATCCATTGCATTATTAATCCAATCGCCTTGTCTAGTTTGAAAATTTGGCCAATAAAACGTGTCAGCATTGGTATCGTTGCAGTAAATAAATAGATAAAAAGGTGAGAAAATATCGAAAGGTTAATCACTTTATTGGAGTAATTTATTTTGACACACTCATGTCTACTGAATAATAATTTTATGAAAGCAATTATATATATTTTTTTCAAAAGAAAGAAAAGGCCTTTAAAATTCGCTTATGTCAGAACGACAATAGATCTACGACACCACTATTACAGAGAAATTATATTATGATAAATTATAAAGAGTAAAGAAAAAAACATTTACAATGGGCCAAAAAAAGCAAATTAACATATTTTCACCAAAAAAAGTCATTGTTATTGCTAGAATCATTGTAATAAAATGACAATTTAAATGAATTGAAAAAAAAATTGCAATACTTCCAATGACATGACTGTAACTATAACAAAAGTATTCAAACATATATCCAAAAAAGAAAAGGTATATTCCTTTTTTTCAAAAATTCGTTATATAACTTAAAAATTAAATAGTTAATTCATTATACAATACTTTTTAGAGCCCTGTTAAGGGGCACCACTGTTTTGAGGTAAACTCTCACTTATTTAATTTTGCAGCTATATTACAGCCTGCGGGAGTTCTATGATGCCATATTATTGGGATTCATTGTTAAAAATTATAATCAATTAAAATTCATGAGAGATCTGCAATATCTTTAAATTATTATTATTTTTTTTAATTTTATTATCAGTTTGTTTTTTTACGTACGTCATCAACAATTTACTTAATAAGTGATGTACTCGTTAGAGGTTACTCTAATTTAAGCTCTTTAAACATGGCTCAATGTTGTACTGGCAACCCTAATCAAGCGGGCATTGAAATATTGACATCTTTTCACAGTTGTTGGAACCTACCCAAACAAATAAGCGGTCGATGTTGTGTTCTCGATCAACATATGCTCAACTGTCTCCTCGGCCTTACCACGTACTTGGCAACCAATTTACCGTCTCGAGTCAAAACCACGTTCTTGATGAACTGGGAACGCATGCTTCCAACAAAAGTTAGTCTCACACACCATGAAAGGGCAATTCAAGCTGCCGAAGTCCAAGCTGTTCATCCCGTTGGATAGTCAATACCAAAAAAAAATGTGTTTCATTGCGGCCATGATCACGCACATATCATGTCTCGTGTTTTGTCGATTGATGTTACCAATAATCAATCAATCAATATGTGGATTTTGCAATATGGCAGCCCTTTCCATAGAGTAAATGACAGTTACTAAATGTATACAATTTATAATTAAAATAAACATTAATATGGTTAAAGAAACAATATATACTTTCTCCGTTTGCCCCCCCCCTATCTTCTCAGTAGTGATTATTATCTTAACACCTCATGTCCGTTACGACTGTCTGTTAGCTTTTCCTTAATTAATTTTGTTCCTCTTAGTTATGGTCGTCCGTGAGTTAAAATCGTTCAACTCAGTTTATAACATTTTACTTATGATTTGCTTAAGAGGTACTTGATTATATTATATATACGATAAACTTTTTGAGTTTATTTAAGGGTTATTACAAGTAACGAGTAAAAACATATTGGGGCTAAATAGTTGTACCATCTATTCGTGAGAAAGTGATAGCGTAGTTTAGAAAATGTGCTAAGCTCAATGGACTATGTTAAAATATTATAGTATAGTTCATTTGAATACGAAAATTAACTTTGCTTAAAAAACGTTGAAGACTGGAATAAAATTTCAAACAAGAAACCAATGTTTTGCCATTCTATTATATTATATTTATCTGGCCTTATATTCTTGTAAAGAAAAAAGCTTAAAATTTACAATTCAAATTTGGAAACATAATGGCTTTGATAACATTTAAGACATCTTATCTTTTACACGATATTGTTAATATATATGGAATATATATATATATATATATATATATATATATATATATACATAATCCACTTATTTAACGTTTTAGGTAATAGCATAAAATTTCTTTTCTTTTGCAGTAATTGTCTAATTCAATCACCATGAATAAGACAATATTGAGAGATGTTGGTGGCATAACTGAGATTACAAGGGATATATCAACTTCTAAAAATCAGTATCTCTACCTGTATGATATAGCATTAATTGTTGAGCTTGCCCTAGAATGTGTTGTGACTTTAATTCTTGGACTCCTTGGAATTATAACTAACGCTCTCAATATATTTGTACTATTACAGCATGGAATGAATGACTCTTCAAACATCGTTCTCTTCGGATTGTCAGTGTCTGATTTGATTTTGTCAGGCTGCAAAACATATGCTAGAATTATTTTAATATTTTTTAGATTAGATTTATTTACTGGATACAGTTTAGCATCAATCTAGGTTGTATGTTTCATGATTTTAGACCACGACGCTATGATTACTAGCGTTTGGCTTGTGTCTCTTATTTCTTTAGAGAGAATGATTGCGGTGTGTTTTCCATTTCAAGTGTCAAGACTGATGTCTCCCAAAAGAATGAGTTGTATGGTTTTATTTGTCTTTATATTAATTTTTGTGCTATACATTCCATTCTATGGCAATTATTTTTTTGGAGTGGACTTTTTATCCTACATATAACACATCAATATTAACCTACTATGACAGGAGAGAATTTGTTGATAACCAATGGTGGCTAAATATCATATCGAAACACATTTTAGCAGCGTTTGCATCTGGTTTGCCCATGATAATATTATTGTCTTGTACACTTGTTACAATTGTAAAACTTATTAAAGCTAATAAGAATATTAGGAATTTATCAACGTCAAGAAGCAACAGAGTCCAAGAAATGAGATCAATAAAAATATCTCTAATCATTTGTTGTGGTATGGCATTTTCGATACTGATACCCAATGCCTGTCTCGATGCTTATTCATATCTTGCAGACGAATCGATACAAATAGGATAAATTTTTAGGTTAACGATACCGTTCACACAACTAGCTGTTCAAGTCAATGCTACTATGAATTTCTTTATATATGTTGCGATAAGTTCAAAATTTAAATCAACTTGTCTAAAATTCATTCAATGTAAATATTGAAATAGAATTTGTCATGTCATGCTTATTTCAGAATTAAGTGAAGCATACTATATTAGACAATTTTAAACTAAATGAAAATAGAGCAAATTTAAATTTTTCACAGTCGGAAGCAAATGGCAATAACGATTGACTTTAGAAAAACCAATGAAGAACTGAACAAAGATCAATCCCGTATTATACTTGTACACTACATTTTACGCTTTGTTTTGTTACAGAGTAAATCTAATATATAAAGATGAAAGTTTGTGTGTTTGTTTGTGGGTTTGTTACCAATGGAATTCCACACCGTTGGACCCAGGATGCTGAAAATTTGCATGGGGCTCTCATTCGACCCTAGACAGGTCGTAGGCTATGTTTCAACCCCAGGTGACCACCCCTAGGGTAAGGGGGCCCATAATCAGAAAATGTAGAGCCCAATAAAGACAAAATAAATTCTCATTTCGATATTGAACAGCTTCATGCGGGCATTCAAAACGAGTTCATTTTGGTGCGTTATTTTTTACAATACTTTATTTTGAGCCATGCGCTTTCAAAGATCTTTTATTGTCAAATAACGGTGCGCACCTTTTCGTGTACGCATCTTAAATTGAGCATTGTAATTTTATTATAATAACACTCATATTTGTTTTGGCCTTGCGGTACAAAACAGTGGCCTTTTATACAAATACTTTCTTTATATTATAGATGGGTTAAAACTATTTCATTACATTTGTCACACGATGCATGGTATTTATTTTTAAATTAAGAGTTTAATTATGTTGTTTCTAATGACTCAACTTTTAATTTAAACAAATACTAATTATGTGAGGGTATTTTATGTGGAAAGAAATTGCCCAAGTCAAAAATGCTTAATCGTAATTTAGAGGAACTATACGTTTTGTATTTCTTAAAATTTTTTGCGCGTTCTTTATTAATTTTTCTTGCTTATTTTACTGGCTCAATCCTTTAAATTTACTTATTAAAGTTAATCATCAATGATTATTACATGCATATAAAAGCCTACGACCAATGCTGTGTTTTTTTATTACATAAGCTCTATAAATTTACAATTTAAACCTTTATACCGGACTTATAAACAGAAGTATATTAAACTCAATACAAGTGAACCTAAAAGCAATTAATTAAGTTGGGCGGCGAATTAAATATGCCATGGTCATTACGCTGTAGCGGAATAACAAAAGCCATTTTAAAAATAGATGTTTAGTCAAACATATCATCTTTTTTTTTAATTTCGTAAATAATTTATTTATTTTTCAGAAAATAAATCTGGTGTTTGAAATATAATTTACAAACTATGATGGGTGTGTTTAAAGTTTATAAAGAATGAGAGACTTTCTTAATATTTTTTTTATTTCTCTTGATTAACTTCATTTAGTGCCCCTTTTCTATACTAATTAAAGCCTAAGCACCCAATCACTAATGATCCAACTTCCCATTTGCATAAAAGTCTGTAAATTTTCAGACTCATCCTTTAATAAATTAAGCACGACTGAACTCTGATCTAAAATTAATGTTGAATAAAAATTGCCTTTTCTTATATCAGCTAAATTATTACAGTATAATATTTGACTACTGGATCAATGGATATATCTATACTAAACTTAAGTTAACATGAACCTGATAACTAATTTGAATTTTTACCTCAATGGGAATTGAATATGTCCACTAGTTTCTTTTCAGGATTCCAAAATTTTTATTTTTTCAAAAAATTTATATCTTCGTTTCATATACGTTAAAAGCGATGGGATCAATATTAAATATAATTGGAAAATAAATTATCTAATTTCCAGGAAAATAAAAAGGGGAAAAAGGGAGCCTGGTAAGACAAAAAGTGAGCTTAATGATATACTTTACAAAATATAATGTCTTATCTGAAAACGGAAATCAACAAAGAATTGAATGCCTTGGTGAAAAGGCAACATATAAGATTTTGGAAACAATCGCTAAATGGGACCGTTTTGATGAAGGGGACAAAAGTGAAAAAATTATAAAAATTAGTTTGATGTATTTTAATTTATTTTTTTATTCATTAATTTTACCTTCTTCCTTTCAGTTCTAACAGCGTATTAAAAGCTACATGAGTTTCATTCCGAATGTAATCTCTTGATACGTTGGATCTATAGCAATGAGAAATGCAGGATTTTAAATTAAAATAATGCCCTTTTCAAATCGTTTGTTACGTTTCAAAGCTCCATTTATTATTGGGTAAAATTGTCTCAGAATTAGAGAATTACATTTTTCATAAGTATATTTCTGATCAACTGAAAGTTGCATTCCATGAGTAAGCACAACATTTAGTTATATGATAACAAGAAGGCCGAACCTAAATCGTCGAATACACATATATACTTAACATATAGTTATTAGTTTATTTTCAACTAGGTATTCAACCTTATAGGGCAGTACACTTCCGCTGCAGAAGCGCGGGTACATTTCTAGTATATTATAATTTGTTTATTTTTTTCTTATACATTGTTTTTATTGTTTTCTCCTTATATGTTTACAAAATAGTTTGAAACATATCTAAGCAAGCTTTCCCAATTATAAATAATAATTATGTACAAAAATCAGGTATGCTATTGCTTTTAGTATGTTGTTCGTCCGTCGTGATCGACGATGACCACTCTCATCATATTTGCTGGGCCGCCACATGTGTTCTCTGATGGCTTATTAACCCTATTTTTCCACGAAACAGGCGTCCGCATGTCGGACAAGAGATAGAAGCGGTCCCTTCAGGTTGGTTTTGGTTACGTTCCTTTCTGGCTTGGCGTTTTAACTTGGCAGCCTGTTGTCTATTAGCTTCACAGACAGCTGCGCCATTCCATATCGTAGAGCGCCAGTGGGCTCGGTTTCTGGCTGCTGCTTCCCAGGAGTCATGTCCGATGTCGAAGGCCTTCAGAGCAGTTTTAAGTGCGTCTTTGTAGCGCTTACGTGGACCTCCGCATGCTCTATGCCCTTCGGTAAGTTCACCATAGAAGAGCCTCTTGGGTAGGCGATGGTCGGGCATGCGCACTAGATGCCCTGCCCAGCGTAGTTGGCTTTGCATGAGGATAGTGTGGATGCTGGGGAGTCCTGACCTGGCTAATATTTAGGTGTCTCGAACTTTTTTCTGCCATTTTATATTGATAATTTTTCTAAGGCTTTTGGTGTGGACGTGGTTCAGCAACCTCGCATGGCGTTGGTATACAATCCAAGTTTCACATGCATATAATATGGTGGGTAGCACTACAGCTCTGTATACTTTTAGTTTTGTTTGGGTGCTGATTCCTCTTCTGTTCCAGACACTGTCATGCAATCTACCGAATGCTGCGCTGGCCTTTGAGGTTCTTGAGTTCACCTCGTCATCAATATTGGCCTTCTGGGACAGTGTGCTGCCAAGGTAAGTAAAACGACTCACTGTGTTGATTTTGTTGCCGTTGATGAATATGTTAGGCTCAGTATAGGATTTGCCCGGGGCCGGCTGGTATAGCACTTCTGTCTTTTTTGTGCTGATGGTTAGCCCAAAGTTAGAGCACGCACTGGAAAATTTATCAGCACCTAGTTGCAGTTGTTCTTCAGAGCCCGCGTTAAGGGCACAACCATCAGAAAAAAGAAGTTCCAGGATGCTGTCTGATTTGACCTTTGTCTTAGCTTTAAGCCTCCTGAGGTTGAACAGACGACCATCAGTGCGATACCTGAAGTCCATGCCTACATTTCTATTCCTGAAGGCCTCTGTAAGCATGGCTGAGAACATGAGGCTGAACAATGTTGGGGCCAGAACACAGACTTGCTTAACGCCATTTGTGACAGGGAATGGTTTAGAGGCCTCTCCGTTGTCCTGGACTCGAGCCTGCATGCCATCATAAAATTGCCTTACAATGGCTATATACTTATTTGGACACCCATACTTGGCCATAATCCTCCATAGGCCCTCTCTGCAGACTGTGTCAAAGGCTTTCGCAAGGTCTATGTAAATGGAAAATAGGTCCATATTCTGCTCTTGACACTTTTCCTGCAATTGCCTAGCTGCAAAAATCATGTCAATGGTCCCACGTTCTTTCCGGAAACCATATTGGCTTTCTGGTAAAAGACCCTGATCCAGATGTGCATTTAGGCGATTTAGCAGAATTCTGACGAGTATGTTTCCTTCAATTGATAGCAGTGAAATTCCACGATGATTGTCACAGGCTTTGCGGTTCCCTTTTCGCTTGTACAAGTGGATTATAGAGGCATCTTTAAAATCCTGGGGGACAGCCTCTTGCTGGCACATCATTAGGAAGATTTCATGCAGCTTTTCCAGTAGAACCATACCACCTTCTTTGTATATTTCTGCTGGAATTGAGTCTGCTCCAGGAGCCTTTCCACATGACAGAAGATGTACAGCTCTTTGCGTCTCAAGAAGTGTAGGCGGGTCATCCATTGCCAGGTCAATTGGTACTTGAGGGAGGCGACTGATAGCATCTTCATTAATACTTGAGTTGCTGTTTAGGACAGCATGAAAGTGTTCAGCCCAGAGCTCAATAATCTTCTCCCCATCAGTAATTAGATATGTCCCGTCAGCACTGACAAGCGGGGATGAATTAGACGTTGTGGGTCCGTACACTTCCTTAATGGCGTTGTAAAAATTCTTCATATCATGCCTGTCTGCATATTGTTGAATCTCATCAGCTTTCTTGTTTAGCCATGAGTCTCGCATCCAGTGAAGTTTTTGTTGTATGACGCGGCGTATGCTATTATATGAGTCCGTTACGGTTGAAGACCTGGGATTGCTGATGTGTCTTTTGTGGAGTTGATGTTTCTCTGCCAACATTTGCTTGATTTCATCGCAATTGCCATCGAACCAGTCTTGGTGCTTTCTCGTCACGGGTCCAAGGATTTGGGAGACTGTGCTGTAGATTTGATCTCTAAAGTTCGTCCAAACAGTCTCAATGTTCGTATTGTTTAGAGTGGTGGATCTCAGTTTGCCCTCCAGGGCTGTCTCCAGGGATTGTTTAGTACTCGCACAGTTTAGCTATGTGATGTTTAGCCGTTTTAGGGTTTTCCTTCCTTGGGGCCGTCTTTTGGGCTGAATGCATATCTTAAGTTTAGAGATGATGAGACGATGTCTGTCCAGCATTCAGCACCGCAGAGTGATTTGGTCACACGAACGTCTTGTCTATCTTTCTTCCTTGTGATGACGTAGTCTATTAGGTGCCAGTGCTTGGAGCGAGGGTGCATCCAAGAGGTCCTGTTTCTTGTGGGAAGACTGAATACTGTGTTAGTAATCAACAAGTCATTTTCCACACACGTCTGAAGCAACAGGAGACCATTGCTATTACACCGGCCTACTCCATGTTTTCCTATCGCACCGTCCCAAAGAGCGTCATCGCAGCCTACTCTTGCATTAAAGTCACAAAGTATGACAAGCTTGACAGTGGAATGAATGTTGGCGATGATAAGAGTCAAGGTCCTCGTAAAACTTGGATTTCACTTCATCAGGGTTAGTCATTGTTGGGGCATAGCAGCTGATGATGTTGAGATATTTCTTCCCGGCCAACAGAGGCACACTGTAAAAAATCTTACCGTAAAATAGCGATTGCTTCTCGTGTAGTAGCTGCCATTAACTAAGCGCTTTTTAACGGTAACTTACCGCAGCGATAACTTATCGTTTTTGGCTTAACGTTATTTTACGGCGGAATGCCGTAAACTCTTAGGATACCGTTAACGTTATTTTTAAAAAAAAACGATAACCACCCCCCTCCATTTTAGGGCAGCCCCCCCACCCTCATTAATACAGCCCTTGTTTTAACATTAGCTACTAATAAGCAATACAAACTGGACGCAAATAAATGAGATAAGTATTTTAAAAATTAATACATTTTTTATTAAGTCCATTCAGGTCATAACAGTATCAACATTCATCTTTGTGTACATTCAAAGTCTGAGAGATCTCTTATTACGCGTGCAACTTTTCTGCTAACGCCTTCTTCTGTTGCTTTTCCTTTACTGGGTGTGCTGCTGCCCTTTTCTTTTATCTTGCATCCACCTAATTGAAAAAGAAAGGAATAAAAGGTTTATTAAATTCTGAAACTGAAAATACATTTAAAGGAAAGCTTAAAATGTAAAAACACACAATACATTGATAGCAGTTAGTGTTTTTGAAAATTACATGTTCAACCGGAGCATTTCAAAGCATCCAAGGTTGAATACAAAACCAGTCATTGTCATAAAAATGTGTAAATAGAAAAGAATTAAAACCATTTCATAATTAAAAAAAAATTTTTTTATATATCTACATTTTTTAAAATTTATTTATTTTTTTTTAATAATAAATTTTTTAAATTTTTTATTATATTTAATTTAAAATTAATTTTTTATTTTTTTTTAAATTAAGAAAAAATTGAAGGTTTTCTTAAAATGGGCAAGAAAAATTTGATAAATTAAAAGTAACAACAAAACTTTAAAAAATAATTTTAAATAATTGGTGAAAAAACTTAGTTATTTCAGCTTCCAAGAGAAAGCTGCTTCTCAAAAAAAAGCTTTGCTATAAGTTTCTTGTTGGCTGAATAAAAGGGCACACATAGATGGGTTAATGAATACTAAACCTCCTTGGCTAAGATTTCAACAAAGAAGTATAACAATAATAACATGACTAGAAGAAAACGATTCAGAAGACAAAGTAGAAAAAAAGACAACACAAAATTTAGTTTATTAACGTTTAAAGCCCCATAAGGTTTTCGGTAAACTTCCGCCTCAGTCCCGTAAGGATTTCCCTTTAATTGCGATCAACTGGTTATGCAATTTAAAAAAATTACGGAAAATGTATTTATATTATTATTATCACACTGACTTCATCTTTTAGGATAAGAATGGTTATTTTATGTATCCAAAAGACCGACTTGAGTTTAATACTAATTTTATCTGTAGTTTAATACTATTATATTTACAAAAAAGCATAGCAAAATCACATCTTCAAAAAAAAAGAGAAAAATTTTTAAAAATTAAAAAAAAACACACACAACTTCGCAAATGGAGTGATAACACTAGCAAAGGCAACCGTCGCCATTTCCAGAAGTCGACTAAAGCTTCTCTCACTAAATGAAGAATTTCTTTTTTTTATGATCTCATTACTAAAGAGAGTGCCATCGAGGCGCGCATTACCGCGCTTTGGGATTAGAGACAAGGCGCGCATTACCTCGCTTTTGGGCATTAAACGTTGAAATTATCTATATAATCTGGAAAGAGCCTTTACTAGTTAATCTTAGCATCTGCAACCATAAGGCGGAGAGGGACGCATACCAGATAGTTAAAAACTTGTTCATAGAGGGAAAATTAATTGTGGAAAAAAGGAAAATTAGAGTAAATACTTCTGAAATGAAATTTACAAATTCGTTTAATCACATATGAAAACATAAATTTCTAACCTTTGCAAAAACTCCAAAGTTGAGATTGCTTCTGTATCATATTTAATGTTGAATGTGTAATAGGCACCGCAGAGGCAACCAACAGCCTTTAGAAAATCATTCTCATCAGCATGGATGACTACTTTGCCATCAATGGAAAGCATCCAGTCCTCAACTCCCATGAGACTGTTACCTAGAAACAAAATAACAATTTACTAGTGCAAAACATTAAAACCATGTAAGTCTTACCCTAAGACAATGGTATTCAAATAAAAGCAACTTTTCAAGTTTTATTTTAAAAAATTAATGTGAAAACGTGAGCTATATTTAAAAAAATAAAGGAAACCAGTGTTTAAATTCACTAAATATTTCACATACCCCTTAGAATTAGATGAGGTGTAGGGGGCAAAGATTTTTCTTCAATTTCCTCCACAGTGCTGGCAGGCTTTAAAAAAAAAGAAATAGTACAAATCAAATCATGGTACAACAAAAGTCAAAGGGTATCTGTAATACACTCCCAAAGAACTTTTTGACTTGAAGATATTCACTTAACTTTCAATAAAACTTGTAACCTTATAAAATTAAGTAGAGTCATTGAGATGGGATAATAGAATATTTTATATTTAATATATAGAAATTACTCAAACCTCAATTTTACTGATATGTAGGACAAAGAAAAATACATAAAAATAAAATTTAACTATGAAACATATTAACCTTAGAATAACAAGGTTCTATGTAAACTTTTGGTCAAACCAAGATATTGGCGTTTGAAAATTTGATATTATGTAGGGCCATATAGAATTAGAACCTTCAGTTATTCTAAGGTGGCGATATGTAAGCAAAATCTAAATTAACAAACAAGATGCTATTTCCACTTACTTTACTTATGATTTAAAACAAAAATATTGTAGCACTCTTGAGTAAAATCAGAATACAATCTCACATGTTAAATAAGTGTAATTATGACATAATTATTAATCACAAAAATAAGCTTTCAAAATAAAATCAACTTGCCATTTCAATATGAAGTCCGAATATTGAACACTTTATCTTGGTATTATATCCACTGTGACATTGTACGCCTTGACTAATCTGTAATCAAAGACCACCTTACTTCTCTATTATCTGAAATGGAAAGTGAAAAAAAAAGAACTTTATGATTAAAACAAATCTGATAACTGCACAGCTAGTAAGAGATCTAAATGCTCTGATTGGTTTTTAGTCTTAGCCAAAATACAAATTATATATTATCTAGTTTTGACAAAATTAGGGTGACAATAATCTTAACCAACACCTTAATAATAAAAAATAAATGTTAAATCTCTAACTAACGTTTTAAATGTACACATGGTTTAAATATCTCAACTGGCATTAGAACCAAAAAATATTACCATGATTTATAAACTGATAAATTTTGTTAAGACTGATACTTATTTATAATATAACTTAAAATCAGCAAAACATTCAATTTGAAAACATCCAAATTTAACACCTTTCATGACAGACCTTAAAGTGGTTATCCATCTTTTTATCGTATCTAATGGTCATTCTGTAATCAAACACCTCCCCTTTTGTTATTGTAAAAGACAGAACCTGAAATTTCAAGTAAAAATAATTAACTAAATGATTACAAATAACAATTTTCCTTTTGTTACAGAATTTATACATGTGTAACATAACTACATACCTATTAAAAATTAAGAAAATGTAAACAGTTTTTTAATATAATTAGACTACATCTACTTAATTCTGTATAATAATATTAAAAGACATGAAAAATATTCTGCATATAAATATTTATATGCCATACACTGACTTTAAAGTTGACAAATGATAAATTCTCGTAACTTTTTCTAGACTCATACTTTCATTACTGTTTAATTTAAAATGTATTAATACTTACATATCGGTGGTGGTAATGTTAAAGCATATAATTTACCAAGACTTGTATTGTTCAGTTAGTTTAACCTAGACTCCATGTTTCATGTGATCTTTACCTGAAACCAAGTTTTTTTGAAAATATGTCATAGATGTCAGGAAGAGTCCTAGCTTACATAAACTTAAGGTATTATTAAGCGTTATTAAACTTAAGCGTTATTCGCACGGTTTTGGCAGTGCAAATAATGCCCAACATTATCCGCACGGTAAACGGTGCGGATATACCGTGCGGATAATGCCTAGCGTTATTCGCACTGCCGCACGGTTTTGACCGTGAGAATGATGCCAAACGTTATCTAAAGGCCTGTTACTGTTACTGACTCTCACTTTAAATTTTAAAATTTTGACCGTGAGAATAATGTCGAACAAATTCAATTGTCATTTTAACCGTCTTTCAAGTGTCTGGAATCTTATATTTGTATCCATTTTAGCAATAATCTGAGCGGACCTGCATATCGTTTGTTAATGATTAATCATTAATTAATTAATTAGTAATACTGCAGATTTAGCTGATATAAAACTATACTTTTATTAACTGTTCCAGTGCAATCAACTTTGTATTTTTATTCTGTATAATTATGAAGTAACTTTTTATTAACTTTCATACATAATATTTAATTGGACGAGACTCTGTAATGAAAAAGAATACTTATTATTCTTCCCAAAACTAGCATTGTACCTGTGGTCAACATAAATCCATTAAGTTAATTTAAAGCATGAAAAAACGAAAGACGATACAATGGTATAGCCAGTATAGCATACAAATTTTAAAGTGAAAGTCTGTAACAATGACTGTTAGTAACAGAATAGATAAGACAGGCATGGATGGGGGAAAAATCAAATGTTTTTGGGAAAGCGCCTGCTTGTGCGTTTGCAAACATCTTCACTGTGGTTGTAACCCCACCCCCCTTTTCAGTAAGACTGTCCTAGGATTCGATCCGCTTACCAGTACCATTATGATAAATCGAACTAAGCTAGATTAACCACTCAACTGGAGAAGCTGATGAAAATATTTGTTATTTAAAATTTATAAGTAACTATCATTAAATGCACACTAATAAATTTTTATGGTAATGATACTTTAAAATTTCACCAATCATGAAATTGTAATATGTGTTAGCATATAAATTACACATTTTAGCCTAAATCGAGTGATATCGGCCATTATTTTGTCTACACCGGGCGCGATTTTATTTTCATCGTGACCAGCCGCTATAAGTAAGACGCAGACGACCCGTGCAGATAATATCAGCATTATCCGCACATCCAAAACCGTGCGAATAATCACTTCGTAGACTTAAAGCAGCAAATTAATGTAATAAACTTGTGGCATATGTAGTAGTTTAAATTTTAAGGCATAACTATATTAAAATGGATGCTTGGACTGTGATTAGGACTAATAGATTTATTAAAGATCTCATGAATATTCCAAAGCATCTTATGCTTCTTTTTACCTGATCCTCATCGGATTTACAACTTCACAAGAATCTTGGTAAAGAATTAGCCAAAAAACATTTTCATTATTAAAAAAGGGATTTGATGTATACAATTTACCATCCACTAAATCTTCAAACACACCATTTACAAATTGTTTGTAAAAAGAATTGCTACGGACATTAAAAAAAATTGAATATTTGTATATCTTAGTCTACCAATTCCTTACTACAATATTAATTCTATCTAGTGGTCTTCTATTTATCAACTGTAAATGAATACTGAGATAAGTATGGGCTTATGAACACAGTGCGTTCTATTATAGCTAAAATATGTTAGGCCACTTCTCACCCTCTCTGTCAACTCAAAAGCCAATACTTAACTATTTTTAAAAGTCTATTGGGAATATTTTTGAAACTATAATGGCAGAAATTATTCTCTAAAGTACCGCCATGTTTAAAATCGTATAGGCCTATGGTGCATTGCACATCGTGCAAATTAAACATGCCTCGGACTAGACCCCTCTACCTATAGGTCTTGCCAAATATTTAGGCCCACTCCATCACCAGCTTATTCTATATTTTCTATTTCAAAATTAATGCCTATTTACATTTGCTATGCATTAATGAACATTGACCATTATTATATTATGATCACTATAATACTATTGAAGCTATTGACAATCTAATTGTAACAGATACAAACTATTGACTAAAGTGTCTAAAGCATGACCGTGTCAAGCAATGTGCTTTGGACTTTGGACATATTTTAAGTCCTATGCCTATAAGTTTAAGGTATATTGCACACCACGCAAATTTAATATTTAAATTTCTTGAACTCTTCTATTCTGCCTGTAGACCGTCATTAATTTCTATTATTTTCATTAATAATACTAATGACAACTTAAATGTAATGGACATTAACTAGCCTATTCACTAAAGCATGGCCATCGGCCATGTGCTTTGGAAATATTTAAAATCTTACATTTCCTAGTGTGCTATGTAATCCATGCTAATTTACTATTACTTGTACTTGTTACACTTTCCCTATAGTATAGTTTTAGGCTTGAACTTTAGGCCTTGCCAAATATTTACACCCGCTACATCACTGGCTTATTTAATATCTGAATCTGCTATTCAAAATTTAATGCAAAATATGCTAGTTAATGACTATTACTATTTTTATTGGTAAAATATAAAATGCAATTAAAACTGTTGACACATTTAGTTGACACTTACTACTCAGTGACTGCTGAGAATGAATCATTAAAATGAATAAATGACCATGACCATGGCAATGGCATGTGCCGTGGACCATTAAAAATGTTTTCAATCCTTACAACTGTAAGATTAAAATTAGTATTATGTTAAATACGGCCATACAATCTTATGAGCAATAAACAATAGAAGCAGTGAATAATAAGCCTGAATAAGTTCGACTCAAACTTTTTTTTAACACAATGGCGGCTTACCACTTAGACTTAATGTCATGCCGTCAATACTATCAATTGTGAATTGGGGCGAATTTAATTAAATTTAAACGGCTGAAGCTATAAAAATAGATATATAACCATTTCAAATGAAATAATTACCTGTTTCTTAATAATTCAATTATACAATCAAACGCAAAGACGAAATTTAAACTTAATATACTGACGAAATATCAACTAAAGTTAAAGTAATTCCATTATAAGTAAGACAACTATTTTAAAAAACAAAACATGTATACGGCGGAACAATGTTTCAAATAAATTGAATAACCAATAATAAACAAATTTAGTATAATATTAAAGAAAACTTATTTATTTTCTAGTAAATATTTAATATTTACTTATAAACATTTAAATTATAAACATGTTGCACTTTTTTGTTTAAATAAAACAAATCTAATGTAAGGAATGGATAATGAGTAAAAAATTGTCTGTTAGTTTTACTGTTCCAATATAAAAAAATATATATTAAAGCTTTTAAATTTAAAAATATAAATGATAATTAAATATTTTTTAAAGATATTTTTAAAATTAAATTTTATTATTATTATTATTATTATTATTATCTTATTTTTTTTTAAACTTGAAATCTTACCTGGAGTGTTCTCAATTACTTTCAATTCAAAAATTTTATTGCGATAGAATACAATAATGATAAAAATATCTTAGGGCTGTTAACGATTAATTAAAATTTAATCGTTATATTTTGAAAAATTAACAATTAATTAATCGTTAATTTCGATTAAAGCCAAAAAATTAAAATGTATGATGTCATAAGTAACGCCTATTAAACGTTCTTGTTGAAAATCTAAATAACACTGGAATGTCTCCTTTATTACTTTATATGTCATCTTTTCACCAACTACGCAAAAAGACATGTTGGCATTATTTGGTTCAAGTGATGAGCGGGTCTAATTGACAATATAACCAGCCGATCTGGACAATCCTTCACTTGGAACTGTAGTAACTGGTATGCATTAACCGGTCTTGGCAAGGAATTGCATGATCGAATATCGGTGTTTTCACCATTGTAGAGGGTCAATGGATTCGGGAAGTTTCATCTCCATTTTGTAACGCAGTAATTCATCAGAAGAGCTGTGGTCATTTTCTGTCTCTGAGTCAGACTCCATTACTGCCATTAGCTTAATAGGCTTTTCATTTGGTTTGATCAGTAGGCGAAGTGTTAGAACCATGGTAGGCAAAATTTATCAACATTTTGAACATTCCCGTCAGTCAATAGTTTAAAACCAAAATGTTCATGTAATTTATCAGCCACTATTATTTTTTTTTAATTTATTATTTTTAAACAAAAAAATTTATATATTTTTTTAAAATATTTTTTTTTAAATTTCCAATAATTTTTAAGTGATGGGTCGACTAATCCGAAGCCCTAAAATATTTATATTGAATAGCTTAAATAAGAAAAACAAAACTTCATTAATTAATCATTATGGGTTCCCCGGCCAAAACGTTGCAAACATTTTAAATTTAAAACCCCCTACAGTATAGATTTTAGTCGGAATCATGCCTAATGTTTTTATATAATACTATTATGTCAGAACTCGATAATTTGTGTAAAAAAATGTGTCTGTTCCAATGTGAAATAATTAATACTGATTTTTAAATTGAGCTAGATTACCTGTCACGCATTGCAGAAATGGCAGAAGAAAAAGATATTCAAAAAAAACTTGAAGTCATTTTTATATTTTAAAATAAAATACTATACACCTTTACTTTGCGAGAGTGTAGGCTTACTCAACAGCTTTCCAAAATTTCATTGCGATCGGATGAATAAAATAAAAAATTTTTTTTAGCTTACATAAGAAAAGAAAACACATTAAGGTTCAACGGCCTAATTAGTGCAAGTTTAATTTAAAACCGTTATAAGGCTAATCATACTTTAAAGGAAATCTATTATTTATTAAAAATTATTTATACTATTTAATACGAAAGATGTAATTATATTTAAAATCATGATATTAGTAATAGTATATTACTAATAAATATAAAGGCATATTATTTCGTAAGTACAAAAGAAAAAAAATAATGTAGAATTAAATGTAAGTCAAGACTAGACTGCGAATACTAATACTAGGACTTGAGCTTACGACTATCGAGCGACCACTCTTTACCACGTTTTTCAATAACTTACTTTCGTTCTTTTTTGTCTGTTTGTCTGTCCGTAAAATATTTTTAAATAGCTCATATAAAAAAAAGGCCACTTTGGGCACCCGGCCAAAATATTTTTCACTGTCCTTCATGGCAGTAAACTCAACAACCTCCAAAATTTTTATGTCTATTGGATAATATAATGTTTAGTAACCCATAAAACGTCTTGCATTCATTTATTTATATACTGTAATGAAAATATTTATAGACGAACATATATTACACTCCATTACTGTTAAAAAAGGGAAAACAGTGAAAAGTAGTCAGTTACAACCATTTAGCGTTAAATAACAGTATAAATGTGTTAAATAACATTGTATTTGTACAGTATAAATTAATACCGGATGTTATTGTAAATGAACTTAAATTACATGACCTTACTGTTTTTTTAAAAAAAAACAGTAAAAAAATCTTCAATTACAGCAGTTTAGTGTAAAATAACGGTATAAACGTGTTAGAAAACATTGCATTTTTTACAGTGCAGTCTCATCGTCATGAGTCTGTCATTTATGCACTTTGGAGGACTAGCGAGTTTTCATACTAATGATGTCTTCATGGCAAAGCCAACACCGGCCTCACGGCGTTCCTCGCTCGCTCTGCCACTCCAGAAGAAGGTGTAGCCGGAGCCTTTTTCACTTAGTTCGCCCTCTCCTGGTAAACGGGTCTCGCTGAGAGCGGCAATGTCGACATAATATCTTGAAAGTTCGTGGCCCACCAGGGCAGTCCTCCGTTGGGGTCCATTAGTTTCATCTCTGTCCATTAGTGTGTGCACATTCCATGTGCCCAGGGTGAGAGGAATAGTCCTCGGCTTTTTCTTTAGTTTGCGACCGCAGAAATAGGGTCCCCGCCAGCTGCGGTAGTCTGGCCATGGAAGATTTGAGCAGGCAATGTTTAGGG
This sequence comes from Ampullaceana balthica, assembly GCA_944989445.1. Taxonomy (NCBI): domain Eukaryota; kingdom Metazoa; phylum Mollusca; class Gastropoda; family Lymnaeidae; genus Ampullaceana; species Ampullaceana balthica. The sequence continues at coordinate 190,266 of CALYLW010001647.1, read as the reverse complement.
CACCTTTTCTAGACCCTTCCTCATGCCATGGAGGTGAGCAGTGCATTCCTAAAGAGGGCTGCTCAGTCGCTCAGGGGGCTGCCGGACACCGCTGCTGCTCAGTGTCAGTGGTGAACGACCCTATGGCCTAAGCCGCCTGCATGCAGGTTTGTGACTACGGCTGCCAGTGTACCCTCACCTGCCGCTTCGCCACTTGCCTGTCGCTACAGGGCTTTGGAATGTATCGATGATGATGATGAGAGTGACTTGCGCTGTGACTTTGTTTAAAGTGAGGAGGATTCGTGCAACACGTCGCCCTCACTCTCTCGCCCAAAACCGTCTGGTCCAGCAGCAAGACGTTGTCGAGACAGCTGGGAATGGGGTTGGGTGCAGTGGATGACCAGGACGTCCTATGTGTCTCGTCAGGCTCTTAGCACTCCACAGTGATTTGCTGTGTATCGCCTCTTGCCCGTTGGCCCATAGAAGAACCAGCGCGGAGGCAGCCGAAAACCAGTCTTCAAATGCTGGGTAGACAAATCCCACTTCACCGAGGTTTTTATCCCATCGGTTTACCCTCACCTGGTTTAGCCGGTCAGTCGAGACCGTTTACCGGGGTGTGGCCGCTATGCATGCCACAGCTACTTGGAGCCACAGGTGAGAGTTGAGTGCCAGGTGGGGACCAAAGGTGGTGAACTACCCCAGCAGGAGTACGACTGCTCCCCATCCAGAGGTTCTACATGGACACCCCATTTAGTATACGCTGCAGCTCAGTAACGCGCTAGTGTTATTTGTTTTTTTTATTGACAAAATAAATAATACACCGTTTTCTGCTTGTCGAACAACAATAAGGTCTTTCAAATAAGAATATATTATTAAAACTAATCATTAATTTTATTGTTTTCAAACTTACGTATTATTATTTATATGGAAAAAAATTTTTCTTGTAACATTAAATATAAAAAAAAGTAAATCATATTTTTAAAGAAAAAAAAACAAATAAAAACACACTACAACTAGAAAACTTCAAATTTTCAATTTATTATGGTATTAATGTCACATACATACACATTTTCAGTTTACATTAATTAAAATCCATTTTTTTTATTGACGTACTTCAAATTAATCCCAAAATCATTATAGTTCTATATCTGGTAAAACAACAAACTTTATATATAATTTTTTAGTAGTTTAAAAAAGTTTATCTCCTGTGTCCGCATCAAAATGTAATGGGTAACTTATTTTTGTAGACATATTTTATTTTAAACTGAAAGTTGGCAGAAAAGAATTTAAGGTAAATTATGAATACCTCTTAATAAAAAAACCATTGTTTTCACATAAATGTTGTTTGCGTGCCTCCATCAAAAGCCATCTCAATGTATTAATAAACCCAAAAAATCATAATTTAGAATTCCTGTTTTGCGTAGAAAGGAGTTGTTTTGAAACGGCTTGCCTTGAATTCATTGATAATGTCAAATTATTAGAACCTCACCAAAGCATATGTCAAGAAAAGAAGAATGAATTATTTGATTAGTATTGTTTTATTATTTATTGTTAAAATATCTCTAAAATGAAACTATTTATTTTAAAAATAACACCGCATCTGCCTCTATTTTTACCAACAGAGCGCTATAAGCAAAATTTTAAATTCATATCTTACAGTTTCACATTAAAGTCTAATAATTATAATCCACTCGTAAAAATATTACATGGCCAATACCAACTGCTGAAACTGTGTTAAATATTTAAGGATTGCAGAAATGTGTGGTCGCCGCTCAAAATAGGCATATGTGGTGATCGTTATCTGTTGATGTGTCCATGCGCTCCCCTTAACAACCGCAACGGTCACGAGACTGATGATGATGATAATCTTCTTATAGAATGTTAAATTATTTCGTTGATATGTCATAATGCTTAGGAAATGATATAGTTTAAACATTTCATTGTAGTAAATTATAGTTTAAAACAGAACTAACAACATATATTACTTTGAAAATATAAAAGCACATTTAACAGCATTGTTGTCAAGAATTATTTTTTTATATACGTGGCTTTATGTATTTTTAAAAATTATTATTTTCTTATGACTTCGTGGTCGTAGCGGGCTCTAATATTTCCGATAGATCTTTCTCGGGGCCCAGGTAGACTTTGCGACACCCTTCTCCTCTCCAAGTCAGCGTTGGAATTTTTTTTAGCAATATTAATTTTCTATTACATGTATTACATTTACATAGACATTCCTTAAGTATAAACACTTTTTATGAAAATACAATTTATTTACTGCAATCACAATGTGCAATAGGCCAATTGGATAAATGGTAAAGTCTAGATTTAAAAAATAATCACTTAAATGGCAAAAATAATAAAACGATATTGCTCGACTTTAAAAAAAATAACATAAATGAAAACAAAAGTTTCTTTAAAATTCCGAATGGAGCTATAATGTTTCAGTAAAAGGCAAAATTGATAATAGGATACAAAAATTAATAAGTTGCATGTGTTACAAAAAACTTGCTAATTACCCACTTGCAGTGGAAATTTAGGATTTCGGCTAGCGTTAAGAACCCTCGAAACACCAATTCAAAACACCAATAGATTTCGATCTGGCTAATGATGGATATACTTGTTTGTCAATATTTCATTAGGTCGTGTAAAATCAAATGTGAAATAAAATTACATTAATGGCCACTGTGGAAAATGGTTGCAGCGTGTGCATATTTCATTAGGTCTGACGATTTCAATATAGGTCATTATAGAGATAGCCTACATGTCTATATTTAGTTACATTTTTAAAAATGTAATCAGAAATGAGGCTTTAAAAATTAACGAAAAATTTAATTTGGCTCCGGTCCCACAGGAACAGATGTTAGGAATTAATTATAGTATAGAATTTTATTTTTTTTAAATATCAAACTTGGTCAATAATTCATCCAGATACCTAGTAGCCAGTGGCGTAGCCAGGAATATGTTGGGGTTTGGGGGTCCGGGAGGCTTAACCTCTTTGTGTGATACTAATTTAGGCTCCCCAAAAGGAGCCCCGCGGGATTTTCGAATTTGGACCCCTCCCCCTTTCATAGCTACGCCACTGCTAGTAGCCACTGTTTAAAATACCTTTCATATAGATAATGTTTTAAAATAGCATTGAAGGCACCCGGTCCTTAATAAGTGGTGTTTTAACAAAAACTTAATTACACAAATCTTCGTTGGAGAGTACTTAAAAACTACCCAAAGTTTAATGGCCGCGGGATGAATAAAATAATATTTATACGGTTTAAAAGAAAACTAAAATAAGGTCCAGAGGGCTCTATCGGTGTAAGATGTAAAGTTCAAAATACCAGTTTGTTTCAATCTGGTTAATGGTGGATATTGTGTGAAATCTAATTGTTAAAATTTCTTTAGCGTTTACATAAAATGAACAAAAAAACTTTTTTTAAAGAAGAGGCCCAGCTGCAGTGAGGAATTTAGAATCTCGCATGAAAAAGCAGAATATAATTTTTTATTCACAAACTAAGTAATCACTCAGAATTGATATTTATTGTGATGGATTGTGGGATTTAATGTGAGATATGAAATTTGATTAACTAACACAAACGTTTTGTGTCCCCCTGTGTAATATTTTGTTCGTCTGTTAGCATCGCACAAGTGTACTCAACAACTTCCCAAAGTTTCATGCCTTTACATACACGGGAAATAGGGGAATTAGTTGTTTTCAATTTTTATATAGCTCGTACAAGGAAGTACCGGCCCCTGTTCCCCAGTTCCCAGTAAGTTTTAAGTTAAACAATTTTTCGTCTGTTACCATCGCAGAAGTGTACTTAACAACTTCCTAAATTTTCATGCGCCTACCTACTCGGGAAATAGGAGTATTAGTTATTTCAATTTTTATATAGCCCATCAAAGGAAAAAAAACGTTTGAGGGCCCCCGGACCCCGTGAGTGTGATTTTTAAAATTATTTTTCGCCAATGATCGTCGGGAGAGTGTGTTCAACAAATATCCAAAGTTTCATGCTTTGAACTTCCCGAAAATTGGAGAATTAGTGATGAGTCAGTTTTTAATATACGATAAAACTAAATTTGGGCCCCCGGTCCACATTAAGTGATAATTAAAAGAAAATGTGCCTGTTACCATTGCAAAAGTGTATTCAACAAATAACCAAAAGTTCATGCTTCTACCTACACGGGAAATGGGAGAATAGGGGAATTTCAGTTTGTATGAAACTCATATTAGGAAATCACTACAAATTGGTTCCCGGCCCCCATTAAATGGTAATTTAAATATGTTTCGACTGGTACAATCGTGGATGTGAACTCAACAACTTCCTAAAGTTTCATGCATCTACCTACACAAATAGGAGAATTAGTGATTCTAAATTTTTAAATGCCCATATAAGGAAAAAAATGTTTTTTAGACTCCCGACCCCCATGAATGTAAATTTTAAAATTCTTTTAAAGCCAATTATTGTCGTGAGAACTATCAAGAACTTCCAAAGGCTTCACGCTTCTACAAACACCGGAAGTAGAAGAATTAGTGATGAGTCAGTCAGTGAGTCAGTGAGGGCTTTAGCTTTTATTAGTATAGATAATTTGATATATAGTTAGTAAATTATACCTTTAAATTATCTAATAATTACTAATTTATTTTAAACCATAACAATAAACATTCTCCAAATGCGCGAAATTAAAAGCCAATTATTCGCAGATGAAACGCAGTAAGACACTCTCACGGTGGTTCGACATTTGGACCCTGGACGGTTCGACCCTTCAGGTTCAAATAGCGATCTTTTTCTCAGTTGAAACGTACACAAAATCTAAGTAGATGACAATGAAACAAGAAAGGCTTGATGATTGCATCTGGCTTATTGTGCAAAATTACCTTGTATGATGTACTCAAAAACTTTGCCAGATGTGAATCTATAAAACATAACTCAAAAATATAAATGTGTGCTCACCCTGACTTTCTCATCTATTGAAAAAGTTTAATTATTTTTGTCCATTATTATTACAAAATTAAGTACCTATTAATTTTAATACAGAAATATCTTACTCTAGGTTTTATATGAGTGATAGTAGTTGGTACAAGAATACGTAAACATATGTTTTTCTTTGTTACTGTTTTGCACAATATTGAACATAAAAGCGGTAAGTGGAGGATCGGGGGCCCGGGGCAGAATGGGGAACCTATGTGGGTTAGTGCCTAGGCCACCACGATAACTTAATCCGCCCTGATTGTAACCTTGTTTGACATAGTCTTAACTAAAATTAAGAATACTGTTAGATTTAAATACTTCCTATAAAAATGTATTTTGACAAAAAATTTAATTCCTTGAAGTAACAGTGAATATATTGATTCCTTTTAATGGTAAATTAAAAAAATTACATATTTTTAAAACTTGATCAATTTTAAATGAACAGGAGAAAAATGTTAAGACCATTTGCATTTCATAATATTTTTGTACGCCTTTGAAAATTTTGAGCTCATAGCTACGTATATAAAGAAATTCATTGAGGCGTTGAATTGTACAGCAAACTGAGTGAATGATCTTATAAATGTAATCTCAGTTGGCCCTATATATTCGCCTTTCACAGTTTCATAAAGGTGAATGCATGAATTCGGAATTAAAATTGAAAACGCCATGCAGCAACAAATAATTAAACATATTTTGATCGATCTCATTTCTTGTAGACGCTTTGTTCGAGATATTGAAAATCCTCCAATATCTTTTGTGGACTTTTTAAGTCACCCTATTGTTGTAAATGTGCATGCAAGTATAATACTCATTGGAGCAGAAAGAACACAAGCTGGTAAAACATAATTTTGAAAAATATTCAACCACCATTCATTGTCTGTGTATTCTCGTCTTCTAAACATTCTCATCACAGTAACATTGCGTTTTGGAAGAAAACCCCACTCCCAATAATATAATGACCAATAAGGAATGTACAAAATTAAAATAAATATGTGAACAAAAACTAAAGCTTTTTTTATTCTAATTGTAGTTACAATCCTAGAAGCATAAAACGGAAAACATACAGTCACCATTCTTTCCATTGATATTACAGCTACTAGCCAAACACTAATATTCATTGTACATCCACTTAAGGGAGAAAAAACAGTTAAGTAGACCGTACTCAGGTTGTAACTCAACGAAAAGTCTAATGTTTCTTGTGCAATTCTAACAAATCTATAAAATGATTCAGTGAATGAAAAAGTTAGATCCGACACAGAGAGAGTAAAGAGTACAATATTTGTTGAGTCGTCCATTTTATGTTGAGATAAAACAATGATATTTAAAATATTGGTGACAATGCCCATGAGGCCTGTAATCCAATTGATTATATAGGTAAAAATAAAATCGATTATAAGTGTAATGTTGTAAAAGATATCAGTGTCAGGGCTTAATACTTTGGTTAAGCTTTTATTGGCTACCCCAAAAACATCTTCTAAACTTGTGACGTTCATGGTTTTAGGAAGAGTCTCAGATAGCTGCAAAGAAAAAAAAATATATATATAATGAAGATATAGATTGAATTTAAGCATTACCATAATTCTATTTAGTTGATGAAAAAGTGATGATTTTATTGTATTTTTAATGATTCTTTCATAATATGTTTCATCATGGGTTTAAGTAAAAAAAATAGATATAAACATTGCATAATCTTGCAACCAGCGCACTGGTAGTTAGATCAGACTGCCAGAAACAATGTTCGCACTATAACTCCTTTATACAGAAATATCACAGGCCCACTAAAATGAATATGCTTTACTACTAATATTCTCTTACACGCTACATGATACCATCACATATAGCCTTAAAAACCAAAACAACTAAAGACAAAAACAAAATTTTCTCTCAAAATAGCACAATGTTTTCCTCTTTTTATTAAATCCTTTATATTAACTTGTGGTGTCTGAGCCCTTGATTGCTTGCCGAAAAAACTTTGGATCTATTTTTAACAACCTTCCTCGTATGCTAGCGAGCTGAAATTTTGCAGGCAGATTTGTGCCGATGATAAAAATGATGTATCAAAATTACATATCGATAGCTTGTACTGTAATTAAATTATTGAATTTTTAGATTAGTTTATTCATCTCAATGTATCATGTTAATTTTAGAGATAGAGTGTTGCGGTGCGTATTATACTGAACGACCTTTTAAATACTTTCATGTTGCGCGATTCGGTTTGTATTATATTGACAATACTTTTTATAAACATATACCTGATCGGTCACAATGGTCACGATCAAAACGGCCCAGACAAATCAGCCCCTTACAGATATATCGCGTCGTAACATTATGGTGTACTTAGGAAAATTAAAAGCATGGGTTCATGCAACTTACATTTAAAGTAGCTCCAGACTTGCTTCTGCAAGTTTTTACAATTCATAGTTTAGTGGAACATAAAGCTCTGCTTATGGCTTACTCTTTAATGACAGATAAAACAGAATTATCGTACAAACATTTGTTTGATAGTAAATAATTTACCAGCCAGTTGTAAATCCACAAAGTGTTATGACTTATTTCGAAAAAGCAAGCAAAAATGCTAGTTTACGAGCTATTTCAACTGCAGAAATCGCTGGGTGCTTATTTCATCAAAGACAGTACCCCTGGCGAAAGTTACAACAATTGAATCTCATGAATTAGTATAAAAACGACCACGACTTTTATAAACATAGCAAAATGTTACAACTCTAATTGTTTACCCCCTGCTGACGTTGTGGCTGTATTTTATAACTTGGGTCAACAATGTCCAACAGAAAAGGCGGATGTAGTAGATTATTTAGAGGATAACTCAATGGGTAGAACGAGAATGAACGCAAAAAGGAATCAACGAATTAACTCTTCCACTCTGGAATGTACATGATCGTGTTAAAATGACCTTCCGTACCGTACTTTCCACCAGTTTGTGGATTTCACGGCTCCTCCCTGATACAATTTGATGAACAGTTTCGCAAGGCACGGGACCATGGCGAGATGCAGATGGAACGTTTTAAAATACGGTGAACAACAACTTACTCCACATAAAAGAAAGCAGATTCAGCTGACCAATCGATTAGAGCCTATCGTACCAGCAAATGGAACATTTAGGATTGTTGAGTTTCTGAGAAGAATATGTTAATAGCTGGAAATAGTCTAACATCAACGTCTATTTAGAAAATCCATTACTACATTAGTTGCACCGGTATATGACTGCAATGAACTGTTATAGCTCTAAAGAAACAGGGCCGGTCACAAAATCTTGGCACTTACGAATCGAGTCGTGTTTAGGACTTTTGTGACTTATGATGTGTTTGTAGAATAAATAGAGTCCCTTTGAGATAACGTTTAATCGTCATGACCGACCGAACTGTCGCCAGACAATCCTTCACAATTGTTTACTAACCTATCTCTCTTCGAGTAAGTTTTAGTGTGTCACAATTATTATAGAAGAAAGCCCACCGTCAGATGTGTCGGTTCATATAACTAAACTAATGACCTAGCATGTTGAGGATGTGTAGTGTTGGCCGTGTTGTGACTCTTCTCTTCAAGGCGTCGTACGCGTCATCATTTAATTAAAATTTCGCAAGATGGAAATAATTGCAATATCGATTCATATGACAAGTATTGCAGCGGCTAAGGTTGCAACGTTTTGTGTGCTTTCATAAGAAAATGACTTCTTACGGGTGCATCTCTAAGACTCCTATCAATAATAGTGGTGTAGGTTATTTTACTGATGAATACATTAGCCCGAAACGTCTACTTTTGTGTATTAGTCAACTAATAAGGCTTTAAAGTTATTGTTTTGATAACATAATTAGTTTTTGTAAATTGTATTTTAATATGAGCCATGAAGGTGTAGTATACCAAGTTTGGTCGATAGCTATCCATCGTGCCCGTATAAGATTATCATCAAACAATAAGCGTAGATAAAAAAGCACAAAATGACTTTAATAGTCCACTGGTCCTAACTTTTCAGGACTTAAATTTTGAAATCCCTGTAGATGTTGATCTTGATTGTGATAGATATACATGTCAATGTTGGTAAGGATCTTGTAAAATAAAATAAGGAAATAAAGTGTTAACCTTTAACGACAAAAATATATGTAGCCTTATGGTGGCTCAGTTGTTAAAACAATCAAGTCCAAGTCACTTATTTATAAGAAAATTAAACAGTTTTATTTCCTAAAATACACAAAATACAAAGTTGTTACGTCGCTCCTCAATTTGCGCTACCCGTACACTCTAATCTCTCTACCAGACAAGTGGCAGTGTGTTACTCGTCTTCACGTCACTGAACTCTCCCTGCTGTAAAACATGGTGAAATGGTCAGGCGCTCTGACCCCTGTGACATCGAGAGCTGTAGTGAACCTCCAGTGACCCGCGGAGGTAAACTAAAGCAGACTGCTGAGGTCAACTATAGCAGACGGCTACATATAGACCATGTTCTTTTTTATCTTTACATTAGTCACCGAGTTTTTATGAATCAGGCTGGAAGCCCCAATTTATTCTGTGGTTTTCTGGAAATTTCTTTAAGTACATATTTTATAAGGTATCGGTTGTTTACAAAGATTTAAATGATACAATTTATTCAAAAGTGAACCTTGATGTTTATCAGTCGAAGAATGAAATACAAAATTTAAATTAAAAAAATAATTTTTAAAATAAATACATACTTTTGGCTTATCTAAAATTTTCTAGAAAATTCTAAATTTTATGTTGGTAAATCTCGGTTATTTATTTAGCCTTTTTTATTGGGACAAGTTTTTAAGTTTTACCCCAAACAAGTATCAGACTCTAAATGTAGTATTGATTCGTGTATTATTATATTAATAAAAGACAAAGCCCTGACTCACTGACTCAAATACTGACTAATCACTACTTCTCCATTTTGCTTGTAGGTAGAAGCATAAAGCTTTGCGAAGTTGTTGAGTACACTCTCACAATGATAATTTGTAAAACAATAATTTTCAAATTACCACTCAAGGGGGGTCAGGTGCCCGCCAAAAACGTACTTTTTTCATTTATAAGCTACTACAGGCACGTCGTGTGTTGCAACGATCTAAGTAAAAATGAATAAATTTAAAGAAACCAATGTGTGGTATGTTTGTAAACAATTATGCCAGAAACCTTCGCGGAAGTGTGCAAAAAAATAGTCCAAGTTTCATAGGAAACGGATAAATAAATTAATAATTATAAGGCTTACAAAACAAGAAACGCTATTAAGGGCCCCGGCCCCAAGATGAGTGACAATTTAGTTTTTAATTGCCATTGTACTTAAGCTTTATTTCTGAATATCGTGTAAAATTGAATAGGGAATACAACTTTTAAAGTTCAGTTAAAAATAAATACATTTGGGGCCCCCGCTCCGAGGGAATAGACATTAGGAGTTCAGAGCCCTATTTAATATAAGCTCTTATGTTTTTATGTAATAAGTTTGGGTAAAATCCAGTTATCTTCTCATTTTCTAACGCTTAAAGTAATTTTTATATAGCTAATAAAGCGAAAACAAATGACATTAAAGGACCACTGTGCCTATTCAGTACAAGATTTCAATTTCAAAAACCTGTTAATTTTAATTCAGTTTCATCATGGATATATTTCTCAAGATCGTTAAAAATTGAATGGGAAAAATATCTTAAACATATACGAAATAAAGACATTTTGGGCCCCTGGCCCCGAGACATTGACATTAGAAGTTCAGTGCCCTTAAATATTTTAATATGGGCTACCAAGTTTATCTATACATATTTTGGTTAAGATCCCCATTCATTTAATCCGTTGCTAACGCATAAACTAATTTTAATATAGCTCATATACGCAAAAAACGATATAAAGGGCCCCATGGCCAGTTCAGTGAAAGATATAAGGTTCACAACACCTTTTATAGATAATAATGGACACATTTATCATTATTTGTCAAGATCTTTAATAATTGAATTAGGGAATAAAATCTTAAACGTTAAAGAAATAAGGTATTTTTTGTCCAGCCCCGAAGGAGTGGCCCTTAGGATTTCAGTGCCCTAAATTATTTTAATATTCGCTATCGTTTTTATACACAAAGTTTGGTTAAGATCCATCAATTACCCAATAGCTAACTCCTTATGTGCCATAGGCACAAGAACTTTTTCTATTTTTTGTCCAAAATAAGTATTTCTTTATTAGACTTCTATCGTCGGTAGAAGCATGGAAACTTGTGAAGTTGCTAATTAAATTGCCACGATGGCAAAAGATAAACATAATTTGAAAATTATTCATTCAAAGATGAAGGTAATTATGAAAGCTGTTTTTTAAAATTAAAATGCAATAATTGATGTATTTCTTAATTTTACCTTGTTTCAGCTATAAGAAATATGAAAAGAATTGCACATCTTCTAGTTTTAAGTCTGATATGTACAAAATGTGAGAAGATTTTATGAGGTTTTTTTTTGTTCGTTTTTTTTCTCTTTTTTTTTATTCTTGAACATCACTGAAAAAAAGCAACAAAATTTAATGTAGTTCTACAAGAAAACCATACATTTTATAGAAAAACAGCAGAACAATTGTGTGACACTATTATAACACTTTTGTTTCATTACATAAATTATTTAAGTATAACTATTTTCCCATATGTGATGAGATGCAATTATTTTAAATAGGAATCTAAGAACAACCGTTCATTTGAAAATTAGAAAATTATAGGAAATTGTTATGGTATTAAATTAAATTGTATCTATATAAAATTGTTTATTGTATTTAGATGAAATCTGAAGGTTATATTTTTTCAAGTTACATTCTTCCAAAGGTATTTTAGGAAAAATAATAATAATACATTTCGGGAAGATGAAACATTAAAATACGAAAAGCTTTAGTAACTATAAATATAACGTTTTCATTCATAAAGCCGTTTCCGAAAGATGGTGAAATGCATATAATCTGAGATAGAGGATACAACTAACGCGGGTAGTCTAGTATGTGTTAAAGCCTTAACTTTTATTTAATAAATGTTTCAAATGAAGTGAAAACTGATCAGGTTTTAAAGACCCCGTTAACGACTTTTCAAATTATAATGTTTCATCACCTTTTTTTCAACGAGACATTAAACTTCATTGATGCATCTTGATTAGAAAGAACCATAAACGAAAATGACCGTGTACATAAATTTTCTTGTGTGAAAACATTAAGAAAAACCAATGCGTTAAAAGGGGAGGGGGGGAGGGAATCTATTTGATAGAATTAAAAACGTTTTAAGTTTGATATAATTGTTCGATGGTTTTTTATAAAACGCCCCTGGCCATTCTAGTCTTCTAGATCAGTGCTTCTCAAAGTGGTGGTCCGCGGACCGATGCCAACCGCTGCCGGTCCGCAGATGCTCTCAAAAAAAGGACAGAAAAAAATGTCAGTGCAGGGAAAATAGTGCACAGGTCCCTGGTACAATGGAAAAAATTCCTGCTGGTCCGCAATACTAAAAAGTATGAGAAGCACTGTTCTAGATATAATGGTAAATGAGCCCATTTAAAATTAGTCAAGTATTCATTAATTTTATTGAATGCATCAAATTCTTGACATTGCAATTCGAGAGGAGAACAAAACAACTTTTCTTCTTAGCTCAGTTTTTAAGGCATTAATTTTAAATATCACAGAAATGATACGTGATAAAGACAAGTCATGTGGATTAAGATCATTGTCACTCGTGTCAATATAAATGAAAGTATGGTAGATTTAGGTGTCTTCATATAGTGCGTAGGTAAGAAATCTACATAGTTGTCAAATTTTAAAAAAATGCTTTTTCTGGAAGGAACCTGTTTAAAAATGGGCATATGTTCCAAGCGTACACGTACACATGACGTATTTTAATATATCTAGTGGATTGTAGTGGATGTTATATGTCCCAAATGAGTCTGCATTACCCCCAAGAATTCCCTTTTTGACCCAAGTTCAGGTTATTTACCTCTGTTCGCCGACCTCTGTCTTACGGGATTCCCGTCAGTCAATTGAGGGATTTAAAAAAATACATTTTAAAAATGTTATTTTTAAATAATTTTTTTTTCTAAACAAAGACGTTAACCGTGATGATCAATAGTCAATGTTTAATTTGTATGCATTAAAATAAAATATAAGCTAAGGATGTTAACACAGTTCGTTTTCTGAAGGCCGGTTAAACGTTTTTAAAAATGATTCACGCGGCTTACGATATTACAATTTAGATCTTCACTAAATAAATAAGAAATACTTAAATGACAATAAAAGTGAATTGAAATATACTTATTTTCAAATAGTAAATAAAGTTGTTGTTTTTTTTTGTTTCTTTGTTATTATTATTATTTTTTATTTTTTTTTGGGGGGGTCAAAGATTTGTGACGTATTTTTAGAGGGGGGGGGGTCTACGTTTTTGTGACGTCGCGTGACGAGGGGGGGAGGGGGTCAAAAATCGGCAAAATCGCGTGACGTCATTTATGGACGGCCCCTAAAAAAAAACACCAATATTTTTTGTGAAGGGTGTTGACCATAAAGTTTATATTACAAAGGCAATACATAGGTGTAAGTATGTAAGTGTTTGTTTTATTTCAAGACAACGAGAAAACAAAACAAACATCAGTCCGTGTGAAAGTCTATTGATACTTTCCAGAATATTCCAGTTCAGAGCAAGTCACAAAAGGCTTTCGTTTTAAATGAATATTATAATTGTTCATCGAGGGTCGTTATGAGGCAATGTTAACCATCTCCAAGAATTCTGTGACGGCAAACAAATTATTGACTTCAAAGATGCAAACCTTTAATGCTTTCACTCCTGGCGATAATTTATTTGTTTTATATGTTTATCATTGTTAGAGTGTTGTGTTATTTGAAGTAGATTTAAATTAATTTTCACAAACTGTGCGGCACCTCACTATTTCAAAACTAGTCATATAGGAAAAACATTTTTTTTTAAATTACAGATCAAATTTATATAAAATGTTTAATTACATAGCGTGAGTATGGATGTGAGTTTAAAGTTAATTATAGTTCTATTTGCAAAAATATGTTGTCATAATTCTTATAGTATATTTTGGGATTAGTATACAAGTAGTTTACTTTTACTCAATATAAATAATTTATTTGATATTAAATTTAATTTTGCCAATGATGTTTTTGTTTGGATTTTAATATTGACGGTTGAGTTTTTTTTCATAACAAACTAAATAAAAATATATTTTTGGTTTAAAATTTTTTAGGAATTTATTTTATTTTAAATAAGCATATATAAATACACATTTCTAAAAGAAAAGAATTTGTATTTAAAAAAACAACCACATTGTGTTATCATATCGAATGTGCATAAAAATGGTATTTCCGACCAGCTCCGCACCATAAAGCACCGTGCTGGTGTAATTACCATGAAAATGTTCTAGAGCAAACATAGCTTTCAAGATTGCTTATGATTTTTAAAATGTAATTATATTATATAATAATATCTATGAGACTAAGTATTAATTATGAATGCTACTTAATTATCATTTTAAATGTAACTGAAAAGATTGTACATCATTATAACATGTGAATGACAAAATAGATTTCAAAATATCAAGCATATGAAATAATGTAAACCATGCATTTTCTATATATACTCTAATATATATGTTATCTAGCTGATCTGCCATATTACGTATATTACATTCAGATTTAGTTATCCAAGTGACAAGACACTTGAACTCGATCCTTTTTATTAAGGATATATACATTTTCAATAAAGATATTAGGCTTATCTTACCCCCGATAACCTTTAATCCAATATTAACAAGCACATTTTAGCAATTGCAGTAACAATACTTGCTAGAATCCTCCTAAATCACCTTAAGGCATATATGGATCAGAATCTAGTAACAGAAAGCCAACGTGGTTTCCGGAAAGAACGTGGGACCATCGAAATGATTTTTGCAGCAAGGCAGTTGCAGGAAAAGGGTCAAGATCAGACTAAGGACCCATTTTCCATTTACATCGACCTGAAAAAACCTTCGATACAGTCTGCAGATGGTCTATGTAGGATTATGGCCAAGTTTGGGTGTCCAAATAAGTATATAGCCATTGTAAGGCAATTCAATGATAGTATGCAGGCTCGAGTCCAGGACAACGGAGAGGCCTCTAAACAATTCCCTGTCACAAATAGCATTAAGCAACGCTGTGTTCTGGCCCCAACATTGTTTAGCCTCATGTTATCAGCTATGCTTACATAGGCCTTCAGGGACAGCAATGAAGGAATTGACATAAGGTATTGCACTGATGGTCGTTTGTTCAACCTTGTTGCAAAAACCAAGGTAAAATCAGACAGCATCCTGGACCTTCTTTTAGCTGATTACTGTGCCCTTAACTCGGGCTCTGAAGCACAAATGCAACTAAGCACAAATGCAACTAAGCGTTGATAAACTTTCTAGTGCGTGCTCTAACTTTGGACTCACCATCAGTACAAAGAAGGCAGACGTCTTATACAAGCCGGCCACCAGGCCAATCCTATACTGAGCCTAACATAAACATCAACGGCAACAAAATCAACACAGTGAGCCACTTTACTTACCTTGGCAGCACACTTTCTCAGAAGGCCGATATTGATCACGAGGTGAACGCGAGAATCTCCAAAGCCAGCGCATCATTTAGCAGGTTGCATGACAGTGTCTGGAAAAGAAAGGGAAATCAGCACCCAAACAAAGCTAAAATTATACAGAGCCTTAGTTCTCCCTACCTTGCTATATGCATGTGAAACATGGACTGTATACCAACGCCATGTGAGGTTGCTGAACCACTTCCACACCAAAAGCCTAAGAAAATTTCAAACAATAAAATGGTAGGATAAAGTTCAAGACACCGAAATATTAGCCAGGTCAGGACTACCCAGCATCCACACTAGCCTAATGCAGACCCAACAACGTTGGGGGTGGGGGGCAAGTAGTGCGCATTCCCGACCATCGCCTCCCCAAGAGGCTCTTCTATGGTGAACTGACTGCAGATCATAGAGCACGCGGAGGTCCATTTAATCGATACAAGGATGCACTTTAAACTGCTCTAAAGACCCTTGATATTAGACATGAATCCTGGAAAGCAGCAGACAGTAACCGAGCCCACTGGTGCTCTATGATACGGAATGGCGTAGCTGTCCGTGAGGCATCTAGACAATAGGCTGACAAGACAAAACGTCAAGCCAGGAAGTACCGTAAACAAAACCCTCATTAAAGAGTTCTTATCAATCTCTTGTCCGACATGCGGAACCAAATTTCGTGCTAGAATAGGGTTAATAAGCCACCAGAGGACACACGTGGCGGCCTAGCACAGGTCAAATACAAATATGATGAGAGTGGTCATCGTCGACTACGACGGACGAACAACACCAAAACAACAAACAATCACATTTTCCTGGCTTGTCACATAATTATTAAAAGTAGGAGTGATTTAAACAGTAAATGAAAGTACACAATTACACAAATAACCTAATTTAAACAGTAAATGAAAGTACACAATTACACAAATAACCTAATTTAAACAGTGAATGAAAGTACACAATTACACAAATAACCTAATTTAAACAGTAAATGAAAGTACACAATTACACAAATACTAATTTAAACAGTAAATGAAAGTACAAATTACCATAACTAATTTAAACAGTAAATGAAAGTACACAATTACACAAATAACCTAATTTAAACAGTAAATGAAAGTACACAATTACACAAATAACCTAATTTAAACAGTAAATGAAAGTACACAATTACACAAATAACCTAATTTAAACAGTGAATGAAAGTACACAATTACACAAATAACCTAATTTAAACAGTAAATGAAAGTACACAATTACACAAATAACCTAATTTAAACAGTAAATGAAAGTACACAATTACACAAATAACCTAATTTAAACAGTAAATGAAAGTACACAATTACACAAATAACCTAATTTAAACAGTAAATGAAAGTACACAATTACACAAATAACCTAATTTAAACAGTAAATGAAAGTACACAATTACACAAATAACCTAATTTAAACAGTAAATGAAAGTACACAATTACACAAATAACCTAATTTAAACAGTAAATGAAAGTACACAATTACACAAATAACCTTAGATGTGTTTCCCAAATGAGTTCTTTCGTGTTTTTGTATTGGAAAATATTTACTCACTTAAAATCAATTCCCGATGTCTGTATGGATGTAGTGCTGTTCGGTGGCGCTGCGATGGATGTAATGCTGTTAGGTGGCGCTGTGATCGATTTTGTTTTATAGTGCTACTAAAATAATAATTTTTCTTACATACAGTTATTATAAAATTTCTCACAATTCTCTTATTATTTAACCCGCTAACTACCAGTGTCCTGTTGATAGGTCAGGCATAGAAATGCAGTTATCTGAAAACATATAGCTCAGATTGACTATAGGTCATTCCAATGTCTTATTGAGATGACATGACATATCTACCCAAATACACATTAAATAGCAAAAAAAAATTTAAAATATATAATTTCTAGGGACTTCAACAATTTTTTTTTAAAACATAAAAAAATTCCACCCAAGCAATAACTTGTGAGATAACGGGTTAAAACACTCATAAAAAACACCTGTGTTAATTATGTATTTATTTCCAAATGTTTATATGAGATTGAGAAATTGATACTTTTGATCGTGGTCTATTTTATAGGGTGTCGACTTTTCTCACTTTACTTAATATGAAGAATGTAATCAAGTAGACAACAAAGGTTCAGCTAATTACGATATTCTTCTCTTAGCTTCTGATTTTTTAAGAAAAATATTAATTCATTTTAGGTTGAATAAGTTACATTAGATAATATATATTGCATTTATATATTTGTAATGTCTTGGCTGTCTTTTCGAGCTTTGAACAGCAACTCCTCCTGAACCATACCAGATAGAGGGTTCGGTTCTCTTGCAAATATATTAAGGAGATCACAGTTATGTGAACGGGCCGAAAAATTACCAAATTGTTTACCGGATTTGCTGGAAAATAAAAATATTTAAAAAAACGAAATAAGATCAGTATTTTGTCAATTTCTCGCCAACCATACCATCTATCGGGTTCAAACAAACACCAAACGATAGTTAATAATATTAAGAACAATGTTGGAGAAGTAATTTGTGAAAATCTCGTTTGGTTCGAGTCAACAATGTGTAGATTGTTTTGTTTAATTTCACAAGTATTGATTTGAAATGACGTTTAATGTAATCTAGAATGAGAAGTAATGGGGTTTTCCCACTTTGTGAATGCCAATGTTGGACTGATGCACTGTGTGCATTATATTGACACATTCTTTGTGTGACTCCAGAATGATTTCCCTTGAAAAGAATAGTAAAATTCTTTGTTGGAAATAATATTTGCTTAAATTCTTATTTGAGTTTTTATTACTTCTTGGAAATTGTGTCCCTGTTTAGAGGGATCGAGGTCAAGTGGCTTGCCACTTAGATAAAATAGATTTTTGTTCATCAAATTATTAAGGAACAATACTGAACGGCTTGATCTTAAAGTTAGTCATTCATATATATTACTAAATATAACATGTGCATACTTTTCATAATTTGAATTGAACACGATTTATAAATTTATTTTGTCAATCATATAGTATTTTGCTATATATTCACCTTATTTCACTAATAGAACAATAAATGCAACACACTATAAAAAATTAAGTCTCTAGCAATTGTAAATTATATTTGAGTAAACTTTAACAAAAACTCATATTCATAACGCTACATAGAAGTTTACTCTATTAAAATTTCATAATGAGTGCATCTGTATGGTGCTTTGTAGTGCGACGATGAAAGAAAATGTAAAGGGATAGAAATTTTTTTTTCTGTATGCAATAAAAACACATACAAATTCTCGTTTTGCGAGTGTGCAATTGGGTCGCCTTATGAAACAAGTAAAATCAAAAAACCCTTAAAGCATTTACAATGCAAATGATAATGTAAATTAAACTTGAAAGGTAGATAAACATTTGACGCAATAATCTTCTTTATAAAAGGAACGTCTAAAAAAGATAACATACATAAATTTACGTAACATTAAAATTGTAGAGTTTCCGAGAGTGATTTTTTTAACGTGTACATCGCTTTTAATAATTGAACCCAAACCATACTTATTTTTTGAACGTTGTAATTATGTGTTGGTGTGTGTTTTTTATGTGTTTTTTGTGTTTTAAAATATATTTATTTTATTTAATCAACATTTGTTTTGTTCTTAACTTGTTAAATTTTGCAGAGAATAAACACACATTAAAAAGAGAATACAGTCATTTAAACTCAGAGTTATATCTTGGGTCTGTGTCATACATTGCGTCGGCTCATGATGTCAACCGGTGCTGTAGCTCATGATGGCACCCCCTTCGACTTACCACACTAACCTCCTCCAAGTCTTCCTGTGACAAATTACGGCAACATAACAAATTTTACAATTTGGTGTCACCCCCTAGTGATTGTATCACCCCTCGTGATGGTGTCAACCCCCGTTTGTATCATCCCCTCGTGATGGTGTCACTCCTCGTTTGTATCACCCCTCGTGATGGTGTCACTCCTGGTGATTGTATCAGCCTGTGGAATAAAAAAAAATAAAAATAATATGCAAGACATAAACCTGTAAAAATAACTAGGAAGAATGAACTTTAAAATATTGATGCAAATTGAATTTCTTTGTATGTTAAAGTGTGATATAAAACCACATTGAAATTAACTACGTCATCTCAACAAACAATTAGTCCTCAGACTATATAACACCACATTGAAATTAACTACGTCATCTCAACAAACAATTAGTCCTCAGACTATATAACACCACATTGACATTAACTACGTCATCTCAACAAACAATTAGTCCTCAGACTAAATAACACCACATTGAAATTAACTACGTCATCTCAACAAACAATTAGTCCTCAGACTATTATCTCATTATTACGTGAGAAAGTTTATTTTATAAAACTACTTACAGCTTGCTGTCGTATTATTGTTTTTAATTTATTTTTTTTCATTTCTAAAAATGTGAATTAAACACACGCCTACATTGCTCAAGACTTCCTATATCTTTCTTTTCATTTGTATAAAATTTGATTTCTTCCTGTCCTATTGACTGATCTCAGTCTAACATTATTAACACACTTTTAAGGCTTAGCTTCTTTTGAACGAAAAATGAATTATGTTCTTTATGTTTCTCTGCTATAGATGCTTTAATAATTTTCGGTGGTTGCCTTAGTAGATGGATAAAATTATGGCGAAGAAAGCATTGATTAAAAGATTAAGGCAATAAAAATAGCAAATGAAATTTCCTGATCATCTTTGCCGACTATAAACCAAAGAAATTTTCTTCCGGTTTTGGAGTCTATTGCATTGCAAGTTATGAATCTTATGTTGCATTTCATGGTTTAGTATAATGTTGCAATGACTTTTAAATAAAATGATACATTAAGCATTTGTCTACATCCGATAATGAAAATTAAGGTTTTGGTATAATATTATGCAATTAGAATAATAATTATTTTACTTTACTCCAATAAAGTTCTTCATCTTTTACATTCTCGTATTCATTTTGCATGTTTGCACTTAATGAACTATTTATGGTATATTATTGTTGTAGTCGCCTAATGTAAATATGACAAATAAATTTATGATTACTTATTATAAAAACACCTCAAAAACACCTGCACTATAAGATTAAAATATTTAAATAAAAATGTTAATAGATTTTGTGTTTTTGAATCATATTTCTTATATTCAGACAACATTTTGTCTTATTTATTTTATATCGAGATAAAATTGGATCTTATATTAATAAATATATTTCACCAGAACAAGCACAAGATGTGTGCCAATATTCCATTGTTAGGGACAACCAATAACAATGTATTTTTGTCAAGCAATGTAGTAAAGTATGGGGGCAGAGGCAGATAACAACCGCAGCGTTCACGCTTCGAGACCAACAATGAATTGATGATCCCCCCTTCCCCTCGATGTTCATTCGCGTTTTCTTAAATATTTATTTGTGCTGCCATTTGTGACCCGTTCTGCCCCCCCCCCGTTTTGCACTCTTTATGAGCATGTCAGCTGCGTATGCTACACTGCGGGTCGTAACTAGTATCTTATATTCAAACAACTTTTTGTCTTTTATATCATTTATCCAAACAAAATTATGTCGTATGCATCTTAAATCCACACAACATATTGTCTTATATATCTTATATCCCGATAACATTTTGTCTTGTATATCTTGTTTCAAGACACAATTTTTCGTATATATCTTATATCCAGACAACATTTAGTCTTATGTATCTTAAATCCAGACAACGTTTTGTCATATATACATATCATATACAGATAACATTTTGTTTTATATATCTTAAATTCAGACATTTTGTCTGATATATCTTATATCTAGACACCATTTTGTCTTGTATATCTTATATCCAGGCAACCTTTTGTCTGATATATCTTATATCCAGACAACATTTTGTCTTATATATCTTATTTCCAGACAACATTTTGTCTTATATATCTTATATCCAGACAACATTTTGTCTTATATATCTTATTTCCAGAAAACATTTTGTCTTATATCTTATATCTAGACAACATTTGACTTTAATATCTTATATCCAGACAACCTTTTGTCTGATATATCTTATATCTAGACAACATTTTGTATTGTATATCTAATATCCAGACAACATTTTGTCTTATATATCTTATATCCAGACAACATTTAGTATAATATATCTTATATCTTTACAACATATCGTCTTATATATCTCATATAACAATAAGATACAGACATTATATTTTAATTAAAAGACATTGATAGTGCCATATCTGGCGTGCATTAAAATCCCTTTCTGCTCCGCACCAAAAAGCACCGGTCCTCATCTATGATTTTCAACGAGAGACAACTTAAGCGGAAAGAATGTAAAGGCGTAAATATAGTATTTTGTGACGGAAATTAAGTTGTAATTGACAAGTATATGAGATATAGTGTTATTGACATTATTTACTAAAGTTTTACATATTAGGTATACTAAAATTATATCTAACAACATTTATTTTTTCGGAGACAAAATGTGTTTCAAAATTGACTTTAAAACAAAAATAAAAACCAAGATTTGTTAATTATGTTTTTTCAGATATATTAATGTCTACTTGTGTCTTGTGCTGCGCGGACGTCAGTGTCGTAATTTCCAATTAACTTCGCCCCATTAAAGGGGGATCATGTGCCAATGAATTACTTTGTTTCCTCTTACCGTTGTTCGGGACTTAGATTAAAACAAGCTGATGAAATTATTTCATTATTTTATGTTATATATATTTGATGTAAAATAGTTATTTTAATTAAGAAATAAAATTGATTCAATTCACTCTGTCTTTGTTGGACATTTGACTAAAAATAAAATGATGATTTTATGATTGTTTTAAACTCTAATCTACTTCGACTTTTTACTGCACGAGACCATGCTAAAACATTTATTAAAATATCATCAATTTTTCATTGATACAGCCTCAGCTAATCTTGTATTCTAGAAAGATATTAATAGCAAGTCTAAGGACTGCAGATATTTTATAACAGCTGTTAAATCTATACACGCAAAATAATGTGTTAATAATTTGAAAAGTGGACTCAATACATTTATGACTGTTTTAGGAAGAAGGACATTTGATATTTAGCATTTTATAAAAACATGTTTAACAATAAGACAGTGGCAACTATATATATTTTTAACAAAAAATAATGTAATATAATGTGTGAGGATTAAAGCGTTCAAGCTGTGCATGATACGAAAACATTTGTATATTTAAAAGAAATATATTTATTTTTTGTATGATTTTACACTGTACCAGACATCTAAACATCCGTAATCTAAAAAAATAAAAAAAATGTTGATATCATTGCCTCTACTCTGATATGATTTAATCACAATAACTAAGTCTAAATGCGACTCTTCCAGTTTATTTTTATCTTTTAGTTTTCATTAAAATTAATCCACGTTCACAAACAACATTTAAGTTTAATGCCATAGATGTACTATAAAAACACGTCAGAAGAACAATACTAACGAAATGATAAACACCTTGGCAACAAAACACCAACCTCGTATTGAACATAATTACAGGACAATGTAAATGATGGCCTTGTCTGGAGCGTGGCTAAGTGCGAACATTAATTACCTGATTAAAGAAGAAAGGAAACATCACACAATTCCAAGCAGCTACAATAACATCTCCATAACATAGTGCATATAAAGTTAACTGAGAGAATGATGCATTGCTACTAGGTCCCGCTGCTAGTCCCTACACTACTAGGTCCCACTGCTAGACCTTACACTACTAGGTCCCACTGCTAGACCTTACACTACTAGGTCCCACTGCTAGACATTACACTACTAGGTCCCACTGCTAGACCTTGCACTACTAGGTCCCACTACTAGATCTTACACTACTAGGTCCCACTGCTAGACCTTACACTACTAGGTCCCACTACTAGACATTACACTACTAGGTCCCACTACTAGACCTTACAATACTAGGTCCCACTACTTTTCTTTACACTACTAGGTCCCGCTACTAGTCCTTAACTACTAGATCCAACTACTAGTCCTTAAACTACAGGTTCCGTTACTAGTCCTTACACTACTAGGTCCCAATATACATCCTTTCACTACTTGGTCCCGCTACTAGACTTTACACTACTAGGTCCCAATATACATCCTTTCACTACTAGGTCCCAATATACATACTTTCACTACTAGGTCCCGCTTCTAGTCCTTTCAGTAATACGTCTTGCTACTACTCATTTAGTGCATGCAGCAATAAATTAAATAACGAATGTGTGGTCCTTGCCAAATGGACTCCACTCGCCCAACTAGAACCGGTGGAAATTAAGGAGGTCACTAATACGGTGCATTTTAGTTTATGTTTGATGGCGATGGCTGGAGAGCTTATTGTATCATGTGAGAAGACAACTGTTTCCACAAGATGATATCCAAAGTCAGGATCTAACACAAGCTCAGTGCTAGAAACATGATGAACTCAAACGTATCTCTGCAGCGCTTAAAGAAGGTGAGAACGATAAAGGCCCAGCAGAAAATAAATGAGTAATAAAGCCATATCACCGCATAAATATAATTAGTGGAGGAGCACATTTCGGGACTGATATCTAAGAAAATGTTATGACGATCCATAGTGAAAGCGAGATTATAGAATAGGTCTATTTGTGGACTAAACAGATTACATAGATAAAGTGTGGGTCACGCTTATCCATTATCCCTAATCCAGGAATCTTTTGATATATAAATTAAATCTCAATTTCTTCCAGGTAACCATGAATCTTGACGACCAACATAAGACCGTCATTGTTAACCCAATAAGTTTAATTCAATTCCAATGTTCAATGTAATTTAGTTTGACATAAATTATTTTTCAATTCCAAACTGGGTGGACTCATTGACATCCTTGGCCTCGGGAACAAATCCCAGCTTTCACCCGTGAAAATCGGTACACCAGCCAAGCGCGCATGCCACTCGACCACAACAAAAGTGCAGCTAACTAACATATTCTTCTCTAAGCTAATGAGATTAAGAAAAATATTTAGAAAAAATTGAATGAGATAATTTATATTGTACTAAGGGCTTATTGGAGGCAGGATAATCCTAACAAATATTTGAAATTGTATCCCTATTAAGAGGGATCGAAATGAAGTGGTGTACCACTTTAATAAATATAGATTCGTTTTCTATTCAAAATGAATGCCAGGCAAGCCAACTTAACTGTCATTACAAAAGTTAGTTAAGCATAAATATTACTAAATATAAAAAGTGTATACTTTTCATAATTTGAATTAAACACGATTTTTAAATCTATGTTGTCAGTCAATGCTATGTTGCTAAGAATCCAGCTAAGTTAAAATAATGGAATAATTAATGTAATACATGATAATAAAAATAAATCTCTTAAAATATTTAGTTATATTTTAATAAATTTTTTAAAAAATATTCATATTAATAATCATTTAAAGAAGTTTACTCTATTAAAATTTTATGAAATGCGCATCTGTACGGTGCTTTGTGGCGCGACAATGACAAGAAATGCGCAGAAATTAAAAAAACTAAACTTTTTTTTTGTATGCAAAAAGGTAGTGTGTATAATCTCGTCATGTTTGTAATAAATCTTGTTTCTTAAAATTGAAGAGTGAGAAATCATGTTTCTTAAATTAAAAGAGTTAGCGTTATATTTATAGCCTTCTTATTATAATTTTAAAAAGAACGAATTTTGTCAGCAGTTTCGTTGGTAAATTAATAGAGCGACCGACCTCTGAAATAGAGGTCTGGGGTTCGATTTTAGTTGGGGGCGTTGTTTTTTTTCTTTCTTAACTTTACACTTTTTAAAAACATAATTAATTTTTTTTTCATGGGTTTAGGGTTAGGGGTAGGTTTAGTGATAGGTTTTAGGGGTAGGTTTAGGGATAGGTTGTAGGGGTAGGTTTAGTGATAGGTTTTAATAGGGTAAGGGTAGGTTTAGTGATATGTTTTAGGGTTAGGGGTAGGTTTAGTGATGGTTATTCCTTTCTTCATTTTTTTTCTTCATTTTTTCTCCTTGAGCGTAAAATTACTTTTAAAACAGGCTAAAAATAACAACAAAAATTAATTAAAGTTAAATAATGATTGCGGCGGCGCTCTTCTGTGCATTCGAACTATTTCGACATACTTGTAGCTCTTTAATGCTAGAAACACAATTTCTTACGCAAACATGACGAGATGATACAGGCTACCATGCAAAAAATAAAAATAAACAAATTTTCGTTTTGCCAGTCTGGAATTCGGACGTGGAAATAGGTAACCTAATCAAACAAGGAAAACAAACACTCTATATACATTTTTTAAAAAGTAATATTTCTACAAGTTAGACATTAAAAATTGATAAGCATTTAATTTGACGTCATAATCTCCTTTATAAAATGAGCTTCTATTATAGATAAATTTCGGTGATTTACCTACCATTACATTGTAGTGTTTACAAGTGTAGTTTTTTCAATCAAAATTTTAAATAATTAAACCTTCTCCTTAATTTCTTTTTTTAATGTTGAATTTTTTTTCGAATGTATTATATTTATATAAACAACTTATTTTTTGCTGACCCGGTGAGATAGCTCATGATGTCACCACCTCAAGACTTACCACATACATCTTCTGCAAGTCTGCCAGTACAAATATAACAAATTTATCATGTAGGTATTACCCTTCGTGATTGTATCATCCCTTGTGATTGTATCACCCCTCTTGATGGTGTCACCCCTCGTGATGGTGTCGCCCCTCGTGATGGTAGCATACCTCGTGATGGTGTCACCCCTCGTGATGGTAGCATCCCTCGTGATGGTGTCACCCCTCGTGATGGTAACACCCCTCGTGATATTACCCATCGTGATGGTATTACCCTTCTTGTTGGTGTCACACGGTGTTGTCCGCACACCTTCAACCCCGTAGTGACCCTCGGATTATTTTATTTTTACTTTTTTGTGGAACACTTGTGGCATAAAAGATAACAAAATATTATGTGAGTCAGAAACTTTTAATTAAACAACCCCGTAAAAACAAATTTTTGACTATAAATCCCTTATATATGAGACATAACTAAAATTATTGGTTATGTTAAATACTAGGGTTTTTAGGGCGCCGACGGTGCCCAATTTTTTTGGTAAAAAGCCAAAGTAACTTATCCTTGTTTGATAAATACGAAATATTAAACTTCCTGAAAGGTACACAAAGTATTTTATAATTATAAATCCTTAAATCTTCTTTTTACATTGCTGTCTTTTCCAAAATAAAATATAAGCTAAAACTATAAGGTCATATAATATTTTTTGTTTACAATCTTTTATAATTTTTAGAATTTTGCACACCTCCTGAGGCGCGCCTTGTATATATACTCAAATATAAGCTAAAAAATGACGTCATAGTGCTACGGATCCTTCGACCGTGACTTGGGCTTTTATATTGTTTACTTGGTTGTGTTATTTTAATTAAGTTACATTCGATCGAACTGAAATTTTGATACAATGCATTGTTTTGTGACACGAGTCTATGTGCAAACTTTCAGCTCGATAGCGTCACGGAAAGTGTGTCAATATTTTTACTTTTGTTTTTCACAGCGACCGACAGGCGAAGAGATGACGACAGAGATCACGACAGAGAGACAAGACGGTGAAGTTAATATCAGGGATTTTAAAATATTTAGAAAGCAAAAAATTAAAAGTATGAACTTTGAATTATTCTTGTCATTGTATTATATTTTTTTTCATATTTGAACAGCCGAATCAGACAGATGCCTACATTGCTCAAGACTTCCTATATCTTTCTTTTCATTGACAATGAATTTTATTTCTTCCTTTATCCTATTGACTATCTTAGTCTAACATTCTGAACGCACTTTTTTTAGTAAGCTTCTTTTGAGGAGAGGGTACAATGTGTTCTCAATGTGTCTCCGATATAGATATTTCACTTATACTTTGAAGTGTTTATGAGTGGTTGTCGTGGAAGTATAATATTATGGTAAATAAAGTATTTAGAATAAAAAAGGAAATCGAAATAGCCAAGCAAATTTCAAGATAATCTGTGCTGAATGTAAACCAACGAAATATTCATATTATTTCGGAATCTATTGAGTTGTGAGTTATACATTATATCATAAATTTAAATCTATGAAAGCTTAACACTAATGACCAAAACAAAATGACCGCACCAAATTTTATTGTATATCCCATGATATTTGTTGACTGCTGAAACCTGTATAATCCACGATATCACAACATAAGATGTTGACGCTTGCCAGGATTTCTGCATGAGTTGCCCAGACTCTATATCTAGAATTGTGTGAGAAGTGTAAATTACCCTCCATATTTTTGTTCAAGTAGTCATATACTTGTTTTTTTAATATAATTTTTCATTTGATTGGGTTGGGATTTTGTTCATTGCTTTAAATTTATCGTAACTGTCGTGGTAGGTGTTTTCTGAGTACCTCTTAAGTATTGAAAAATGTTAAGATCCAATAGATGAAAATTTAAACTTGACCGTGATGGAGATATATGATAATATTTGTCATGATGGAGATATGTGCTAATATTTGTCATGATGGAGATATGTGCTAATATTTGTCATGATGGAGATATGTGCTGATATTTTTCATGATGGAGATATGTGCTAATATTTGTAATGATGGATATATGTGCTAATATTTGTCATGATTGAGATATGTGCTAATATTTGTCATGATGGAGATATGTGATAATATTTGTCATGATTGATATATGTGAACATATTTGTCATGATGGAGATATGTGCTAATATTTGTCATGATTGATATATGTGTTAATATTTGACACTATCGTGTATAATAGAATGGAGATTAAAACCTTTAAAAATTTAGGAACAAATATATTTGGCACTTTTTCAATTGTACCAATTCAGTGCTCAACCTCTTTTTCAACCATTACATTCTATAAGTGGCGCGCCACTTAACTTCGCCCCTTTAAATTGGGATAATATGCCAATGAAGTTCCTTTTATATTTTTGTCCTGATTGTAGATAAAGTTAGATTAAAACAGGCAGATGAAATGAGTTCATTTATTAATTGTTAATATAAAATAGTCAACGGACCAATCAAAACATTTCTTAAAATCTCATAAATTTTCATTGATACAGACTTAGCTCATCTTTTTTTCTAGAAAGATGTTATTATCAAAGTCTATAGACTAGACGTTTTATATCAGCTGTTGAAACTATACACTTATACAAATTGTGTTAGTAACAAGGAAACTTGACATAATAAATTTATAACTGTGTTAATAACAATGAAACTGGACACAAGCGTTGATAACTGTGTTAGTAACAAGGAAACTGGACACGATACAATTATGGCTGTGTTATAAACAAGGAAACTGGATAAATTACATTGATAACTAGGTTAATAACAAGGAAACTGGACACAATATATTTACAGATGTGTTATTAACAAGGAAACTGGACACAATACATTTATAACTGTGTTAGTACAAATAAAATTGACTTACCATTTTAAATAATTGTGTTACCACAGATAGTGTAGACTACAGTCATTTTTAACAACGGATACTGTGAATCATTGGAATACATTTTTACATGTATATATATGTTTATATGCTGTATGATTAGACTCTATATCTTCGGGACATCCATACATCGGTAATCAACTTTAAGGACGAACACATTTTAAGATCCATACCGAATTTATAAACACCCCCTAAACAGACACAAAGACAGATTTGTAACATTGCCAAAGACTCAGAGACAAAGTTAAATGGAAATAATGTTCGTTTCGTTAAAAATGTGTACGATTAGATTATTTTTAAACGATTAAACGACCAATCACTTACTAAGTATTGGAAGTCAAAAAGTTATAACAAAATTATAAGAAAATAGAGACCGATAAATAATAAATTTCCTGGCGATTACACAATTTTTTAAAAATCTATTGACGGACGGGAATGTTAAAAATGTTGATAAAGTTTTCCTACCATGGTTCTAACACTTCGCCATCTTATCAAACCAAATGAAAAGCGTATTAAACTAATGGCAAAAATGGAGTCTGACTCAGAGACAGAAAATGACGACAGCTCTACTGCGTTCCGAAATGGAGATGAAAGTTCCTGAATCCATTAACCCTCTACAAGGGTGGAAACTTAATGAACACCGATATCCGATAATGTCATTCCTTGCCGAGACCGTTTTGTGCATACCATTTACCTCAGTTCTATGTGAATGATTGTTCAGCTCGGCTGGTTATATTGTAAATTAGACCCGCTCATCACTTGAACCAAATAAGGTCAACACACGTTTCTTTTCGCTTAGTATGTTAAAAGATGACATATAAAGGAGACATTCGAGTGTTATTTAGATTTTCAACAAGAACATTTAATAATTAACGATTAATTAATCGAAATATCTTTCATTGTAAACTTCTAAGGTTTTAATCCCCATTCAAATTTACACGATCATGGCATATGATTACACATATCTCCATCATGATCTATATTGAAATATTCAGCAGTTTTATTTTCTACATTTTCATGTTGCATGTGCATGCATTGGGCAGTCACTATGCTTAATTTCTTTTTATAATCTACATTTGAAATACATGTTTCTGATTATTTAATTAGTCAAATAAATTTTAGGGAATTATTTTATTTAAAAATAAGTTTATCCAACCTTTCCCTACTTACATGATACACCTAATTATAACTCGTGGCTATTACATTTATTTGTTTTGTTCAGTTGTTTGTTATCACAAAATATGAAGATCTATAAAAGTACAGTAATAAGTATATTAATAAAGATTGAGAGCTTGTGATTTTTAAAAATAATTTGTTTGCCATTACGCGTATTATCTAACATTCAAAATGTTTCGTTTATTGTAGTTACAATTTTCAATTATTTGTGGGAACTTTTAATTGTAACCATGGTGATTTGTTCCCAATGATTGTAGTTGTAACGACTGTGATTTATTTGTGAACAAATTTATTTGTAACCATGTGTATATATTGGTGTGTACTTGTAGTTACAACGAATTTATTTGTAACCATGTTGATATATTGGTGTGTATTGGTGTGAAAATAAAAGTGGCTTTATCCCTAAGTAGTTCCTTTCATCGCCGCACCAAAAAGCACATTTTACTGCTACACTAATATAACATTTTGAGTAAACTTCTAGATTATTAATATGTATATTTATAAAGTTTATTAAATTATATTTAAACATTTTCAAAGACTATTTATTTATTATCTTTTGTTACCTTATTTTTTTTTATAATTTAAATTAGCTGAGCCAATAGCAATATGAAAATTTAATTGACAAAATATATTTAAAAATCGTGTTAATTCAAATTAGAAAACTATTCACTTTATATATTTAGTTTGATGCATATGCTTAACTAACTAATTTTTGGGTAGTGCGTTCAATGAGTATATACGTTAAATAGACTGCAAATCTATTATATGAAAGTGGCCATCCACTTGACTTCGGTCCCTTTAAAGAGGGAAACAATTTTAAATGATTGCTATGATTCTCCTACCTCCAACAAGCCATTAGTAGAATGCATATTATCTCAGTTAACTATAATACCTAAAACATTTTTTTATATTTTTCTTAAAATCAGTAGCTTGGAGCAGAATGTCTTAGAGAGTCTTACTTTTGCTGTCTACATGATTACCTAATTTAATTAAATTTAATAATTTTTAAAAGTTAGAAATGTTTTTTAAAAAAGGATCGTGATAAAATATACACATCTCTCTCGACTCACATGAACATTGCGAAATAAATTATTTATTAACTGAAGTGTTTATATAAGTTGCTTAATAATTTCGAAAGAGTCTCGACAACTGCCACGTTTACGCGGACGTTCAAAACGAGTTATTTTTGGTGCAGTATTACTTCCAAGACTTTATTTTGAGTTATGCGTGTTGGGATTATAGTCAAAAGCTCTGTTTTAACGAATTATTTATTTTAACTATAATGACTAGTATTTTCGACGTGATGCACATGTATGCCGGTCGAGACGGCGGTTTGAGGGGGGGGGGATTACAATACCATGCCACCGAACGGTGGCGGAATGTCCTAGGACGGGCTTTGTTGCTCGTTTATTAATAATTGTATTAATAACAGGAAAACTTTGGACGTTAGGATGTCAACACTTTCTATATATTAGATGAAGTGTAAGGTTTGGTTTGGTCAATGGAATATTGGTTATTTCATTTTAAAAATTAATTTTTCCATATCTTTCTGTTTTACAATGATCCGTTTCTTGTTTATGACTCTGCCAATAATGTGCCGAGTTGGACAACTAAGTAGATCCCTGAGCCGACGCCGCGCGCTGAATACGCCGCAAAATTTTCGTCCACCAAAGATCCACCGGAAAATAATGCGGCACGCCGCATTAGCCGCCGTATTTTGTCCGCTGTACATCCGCCAAAAATAAACGAGCCGCCGTAACGTAATGTTTTTGTTTTCATAAGTTTCGTAGCGTTCCGTTTTAAAATCGATTGCCTTGTTAAAATAACTGTTCCGGAAGTGTGACAAAAATGATTTATTTGTACAGATTTTTTAAACCTAAATAATCATTGATACAGTTCTTGCAAGTTACCTTTTTCTTACAATCTTATTTTATAAAATACTAATTAAAATACAAATTAATAAATTTAAGTTATCGTTAATAGGCGATTTATTTTTTACTCAATTATTTTTTACAACCTTCCATCCATCCATCCTTACTTCAAACTTGAAACGTAAAATTATACCACTTCTGATGGTCCAAGAGATCTCAAAATTTTTACCACAGATAGATCTTGGATGACAATGCATTGTATCCAAATTTCAGATCGATCAAATGTACCGTAAATAATTTTTTTTTAAAGTTTATCTCTATTTATCACTATTTAGAATGTATAGTCGTCTGCTAGAGTTGACCTCCACGGCTCACTGGTTTCACTCCAGCCCTGGTTTACCTAATTCCCGCGTTTACATCAAGGGCAGGGGAGATCAGCGCGTTTCAGTCTGTAAATGTTTGTAAATAAAAGCGTGTCCTTTTAAAAAAAAGAATTTGTTTACAATTTATTACTTATTTAAGTCACACTGTTTGTATGTTGTATCCCTCCATCCATCCATCATTCCTTCAAATCTTGAAACGTAAAATTAAACCACTTCTTATGGTCCTAGAGATCTCAAAATTTTACCACAGATAGATCTTGGATGACAATGCATTGTATCAAAATTTAAGATCGTTCGAATGTACCGTAATTAAATTAATCAATTTTTAGTTTATATCTATTTATCACTATTTAGAATGTATAGTCGTCTGCTAGAGTTGACCTCCACGGCTCACTGGTTTCACTCCAGCCCTGGTTTACCGAACTCCCGTGTTTACATCAAGGGCAGGGGAGATCAGCGCGTTTCAGTCTGTAAATGTTTGTAAATAAAAGCGTGTCCTTTTTAAAAAAAGTTTTTTTTTACATTTTACTTATTAGAATGTTTAGTCGTCTGCTAGAGTTGACCTTCACGGCTCACTGGTTTCACTCCAGCACTCGTTTACCAAATTCCCTTGTTTTTACGTCAAGGGCAGGGGAGATCAGCGCGTTTCAGCCTGTAAATGTTTGTCACGCGATGTACATTAACAATACTTTTAGTTCTGTCTCATATCTAATGGATTTATAGTCAAAAACTTTGTCTTTACGGGTTGTTTAATTAAAACTATCACATTAAGTTATATAAACAATTCGCACTAGAGGGATACAATTAATTTCAATGTGTTAATGTCAGAAGTGGTTTGTAAAGAGTTGTTATTATATGTTACAATAGAGCGATGATTCGTCAGGCGTGTGGGCCAAATCGTTACCATGATCGATTGCCGACCTGGAGGTACGTGGTTCAAATTTCAGTTGTGGAAAATGTTTTCCCTTTAATTTTAATGCATAAATTTGTAATTTATATTTTTTAATAATCTATCGTTTTCCCACTATCGCATTTAAGTTATTGATAATGAAGTTTAACTAATTAAATTGAATTGATACTGTCGAAAAATCAATTTTAAAAAATGTTGATACTAAAAAGTAGAAAATAAAATATTGTAAAAAAAATCTTTTTTTAAAATTGACACGCTTTTATTTACATATAGAAAGTGCACTAAAAAGAAGAAATATAAAATTTTTCTATGAAAACAGGTGTAATCGTGAACCTATCTACTGCACATAAAAGCGTGGGGCGCTCATCACAACTCTCTATCGTGTACAAGGCTGAGAAACAAAAAAACAAATTTGTATGAATATTAATAAACAGTAAAAGTTTCATAATTTTGATCATATAAATGCTACTATCGCATTAATTATAAATATTTATCTATATGTAAGAGAATATTTGCAATGAGAAATGATTTGTGATGGGCACCTCACGCTTTTATGTGCAGTAGATAGGTTCACCGATTTCGCCTCTTTTCATAGAAACATTTTATATTTCTTCTTTTTATTGCACTTTAAAAAAAAATTTTTTGATAATAATCTGAGATAGATAACATAATTTCGTGTATCGCCTTATCTGTGTATAGTGAACAACATATTACTATACTGTTAATGATTACAAAGCTTAAGCGTCCTCGGTAGTATAGTGGTAAGTATCCCCGCCTGTCACGCGGGAGACCGGGGTTCGATTCCCCGCCGTGTAGGCATCTTTTAATAACTTATTTTTATGCTGCTGGATAAAAAATAAAATATTTTTAAAATATTTTTTTTTAAGTTTAAAGGACACGCTTTTATTTACATATCGATATTCATATTTTTAACAGGGAGTGCGCGCCCACCCTGCACGGAGGGCATGCAATTTCAATTAACTTCAATTTAACTTTTGAGACTGTGTTAGTTGTAGAACTTGTACCTTTGAGAAAATACGCCGCGTGAAAAATTTGAAAAAAGAGGCCCTCTCACCTCTTATTTTAGGACTACACCACTGGTAACAGCTACAAAAAAAAAGATTATTTAGAAAATCCTGAATATATTCCTTTTTTAAGTTACGATCCTGATGAGGGGATGCTAGACGAAGTTACATTGGAGTGCATTGTTCAAAATGGCATGAAACAGCATATTGAAACCGACTTTTATTTTTCTAGGCATCAATACACAGATAAAACCAGGTATCTGTCGCTGTCACTATTTAGCCAAACATTAAGAAATGGTGAAAACGACCTCAACCTTGGCTCATATTTTCGAAGATGTTTGGAAATTTGGAGTCACCATCTAATGAAGTGTTCAACGTCTGGAAAACCACAGTCCAAAGAATGAAGGAATATGAGAATTTGAAGATCACAGGTCAGCATTTGCGACACTATCCAGGAAGAATGATGGTATGTGATGGTCACTTATTTTTGTCCTCTCACGGTTCTTATTAATATTCATAACTGAAAATGTCTGCCAACCAATGTATGTTGAACCAAACAAGCTGAGTATTTAGTTAGAAAATGTATGAATCTCTTTGAATCTCTCTTTATCCAGCTTACTGTTAAAGTCAGTGCGAGAAAACTATTGTTGTCTGTTACGACATTCAGCAACACTGTGCTTCTTAATTAGTTCCAGTTACAGATGGCTGAAGACTAATAAAGGTCAACAGAGAAAAGTAAAGAAAAAATATGATTTCAGTTTCAATAATAGCAAAGTCTTTAAAGAGTCTTTGAAATTCAACAGTCATAAATTTGACATCTACAACATACTGCTGTATTTGCTCACTGAAGCTTCTTTCTGTAAAACATATCAGGATTTCCTGCAGTGAGAGGAAATGTGTGGTATAAGGTAGCATTTGAAACAGTTTCCTTTGTAAAAGTTGCATCTTGTTCCCAAGGCCTTGATATTTGAAGATAATTGGATTATCACTGAATTGTGCCATTGAAGATTTGTGTTAAGAACGTTTAGATGTCTTGTTACATCAACTCAAAATGCTAAATCTGTCAGCTCAGCTGGATCAGATAGTTCTGTAATTAGTTAATCCTTATTTTTATATGAAATGCCCAATTTCTTTTGAAGTGTTTAGAAACCCTGAACTCTTGTTTCCCGACTGAGACATCTTACATCATTGTGATATTACAATACCTTCGTATTCTCCCTGGATGTCAAGAAGAAACTGCCGAAACTGGCATTGAAACACGGCTTTGGAGCAAATAGAGCTTATAGCTTTTATAACTGGCTCAAGGACACGATCACATCTAAGGTGTTTGGCACAAAAAAATTGTTGTTGAATAATACAATGAAGTTTAAAACCTTTGTCAGCATCTTCGCTGACTTTGTTACAGACACGTTTTGGTAGTTAACTGCGCTCACCAGTAATTGCAGGGATACCATCAGTAATACATACAGAGATTGTATTCTTGTTAATTTTACGTCATTGAAAGCAGAATAAACCAAAGAAACTAATTATGTTCCCTTTGTTTGGTCTTTAAGACTGAAAGTCTGGTAATTGGTAAACAATAAAACGTTATTGGTTTTTGAAATCCTTTGAGATACTCAGAACACTTAACAATTTCGACTTTTTAAAATAAATATAATTTCGTTACAGAAATAATAAGTCGTCAATTACATAATTAAGACGAGGCAGCGGGCGATAACATTACAAATACTAATTTTATAATTTTTTTCAAAAAGTGAGAAATTTCAACATCTTATTTTCAAAGCAAGAAATTAAACATGCACATTTCTCACATCTCACGTGATCTACTTGTAATATAGAGATAAGTTACAAAAGTATTTTAGGAAGTTTCTAAATAATAATATATTATAGACTGGAGATATTTTAAAACAACAGTCAATATTAGATACCTTGTAACGTTTAGGACTGTGCTTGTTGTTTATAAAGTTGAAATTGTTATCGTTAAATCCCAGCCTGTGAGAAAGTTCTATGATACTTTCCAGAATAATCCAGTTCAGAAGCCAGTAAAAAAAGATTTTCATTTTTAAATTTATATTAGACATTTTCATCCAGTGTCATGAGAATGAAAACAACCTGAAAGAGATGTATGCCAGCAAACAAGAACATTGACTTAATCAATATTAATATACATAATTCCCGTCGTCTGTATGTATGTATGTATGGGATAATGCTGTTAGGAGGCGCTGCGATAGATTTTATATAAAAATATTATATTACGTCATTGTTTTATGTATATTGATATTATATGACGTCATTGTTTTAGGCTTATATTTTAATTTTTGAAAAGGGAACGATGTAAAAATAGGATTTGAAGATTTATAATTATTATGAAACTAGACGCCCGCGGCGTAGCATACGCCGCAGACTTGCTCATGGAGAGTGCAAAGAGAGTGGAGAAAGAACGGACACAAACTAAAGCACGAAGAAATCAAAACAACGCGAGTGAACATCGGTTAATAAATGGATGGCGGGTAACAACAACCTCAGTGTGCTTGTCTTTACGTTTACTCGCTATTTTTTTATTTACTTGGTGCTGCTTTTTTGTGTCTGTACTCTCATCCCCCCCTTAAACATTCTTTGCACTTTCTATGATGAGCAAGTCTCGGCGTAAGCTACGCCGCGGGTCTCTCCAGAGTTCCTTCTTTTCATTCACTCAAATTCGTTTGCCCAAACCCACCCCATTTTGACTACTGTATTTTTCAGGAAGTCTTCACGCGTCACTAAATCATTAGCGGCGTATGCTATGCAGCGGGTCAGCTAGTAGAGACATAATTTGCGATCTTGACCTTTCAACCGATAATTATTTCGTTTAAATTTTTATCATTGTTAGAATCTTGTGTTATTAGGAAAAAAACGTTGTAAGCCAATCATACTTTAACACCTAATTACCTCTCTAAAGTTATTTCATTTATTGTTTTGTTTGTAGTTGTTTTTTTTTGGGGGGGGGGTATAAATAATTGGTATGAAATAATATTTTATTAAAGAAAAACGTTCATTCTATAGAACAAAAATAAGAACAAAAAGAAAACAACAACAAAAAACACGATTCATTTAGTATTCATTTAATGTATTATAAGCAAACCATAATCAAATAAGTGATATAATTCAATAAATCAAATTAGAAACTTTTATATATATTCCTGGTCCTTATCTAATACAGGAAACTGATTACTACCAAAGACTCCTAGAAATTTCTTCAGGTACAAGTATAACTCTCAACAAGATCCATCTTCCAAAAACATAAAAATATGTTGATCTCATGGCCACTGCTCTGATATGATTTAATCCCCATAACAAAAACTAAAAGTAACTCGTCCAGTTTATTTTTATCTTTTAGTTTTCATTGAAATTAATCCAAGTAAACAACATGTTTAGTACAAGAGATTTAGTATAAACATCCGTCAGAAAAACAATTTCGTAGATTGGTCCTGAATAATAAAACACATTGAACTCTCTACGGGAAAGTCAACTCACATAGATATAAATAAATTAGCGTCAGTAAAATCATTAGTATCAAAGCTTTAAAGATGTCAAAAAAAGTGGAATACTTAAAAGTTTAAGGCAACGGTGGCCTAATGGCGGCTCGCGAGCCGCATGCGGCTCTTCTGTTTTGACATTGCAGCTCGCGACCAATTTATGACATTAAATTTTTCGTTTGAAATGTATCGTATACATAATCAATGAAAGTTTTCTGTTGTTTTTTTTACATTATTTTTAAAAATAATTTTTTACCAAAACAAAGGTTTGACAATAATTTTGGCTATATGTAATGAAAGACAAAAGCACCTTGCTGAGTTAAGATCTGAAATGTGTCAGCAGAAGACACTACTTTCTGTTTCAGCAAAGAAGGTGTCACTTCAACTGAGTCAAGTTACGCCTCCGCTTGGAATATTTCTCGTGCTAAACGACGTAATTCTGATGGGGTCTTTATTAAGAAGAAAATCGAGAACGGAATTTTAATAGTAGATCCAAGTAGTTCCAGACGGAACTGGCAACATAAATTCCAATGTCACGCACACCACCAAGTGACACATTCAGGATTTTCTAATAATCTTTTTTTTTGTAGCTGTTACCAGTGGTGTAGTCCTAAAATAAGAAGTGAGAGGGCCCTCTTTTTTCAAATTTTTCACGCGGCGTATTTTCTCAAAGGTACAAGTTCTACAACTAACACAGTCTCAAAAGTTAAATTGAAGTTAATTGAAATTGCATGCCCTCCGTGCAGGGTGGGCGCGCACTCCCTGTTAAAAATATGAATATCGATATGT
The DNA here is from genome assembly GCA_944989445.1 of Ampullaceana balthica. Lineage (NCBI taxonomy): Eukaryota > Metazoa > Mollusca > Gastropoda > Lymnaeidae > Ampullaceana > Ampullaceana balthica. The sequence continues at coordinate 151,565 of CALYLW010001647.1, read as the reverse complement.
AAATAAAAGCGTGTCCTTTAAACTTTAAAAAAAAATAATATTTTAAAAATATTTTATTTTTTATCCAGCAGCATAAAAATAAGTTATTAAAAGATGCCTACACGGCGGGGAATCGAACCCCGGTCTCCCACGTGACAGGCGGGGATACTTACCACTATACTACCGAGGACGCTTAAGCTTTGTAATCATTAACAGTATAGTAATATGTTGTTCACTATACACAGATAAGGCGATACACGAAATTATGTTATCTATCTCAGATTATTATCAAAAATTTTTTTTTAAAGTGCAATAAAAAGAAGAAATATAAAATTTTTCTATGAAAAGACGCGAAATCGGTGAACCTATCTACTGCACATAAAAGCGTGGGGTGCCCATCACAAATCATTTCTCATTGCAAATATTGTCTTACATATCGATAAATATTTCTAATTAATGCGATAGTAGCATTTATATGATCAAAATTATGAAACTTTTACTGTTTATTAATATTCATACAAATTTGTTTTTTTGTTTCTCAGCCTTGTACACGATAGAGAGTTGTGATGAGCGCCCCACGCTTTTATGTGCAGTAGATAGGTTCACGATTACACCTGTTTTCATAGAAAAATTTTATATTTCTTCTTTTTAGTGCACTTTCTATATGTAAATAAAAGCGTGTCCATTTTAAAAAAAGATTTTTTTACAATATTTTATTTTCTACTTTTTAGTATCAACATTTTTTAAAATTGATTTTTCGACAGTATCAATTCAATTTAATTAGTTAAACTTCACTATCACTACCCATATCTAATATGTTGCTGTTTTAATAAGGGATGCAATTCTTTGATTATTTACGTTTTCCCATCAGACATTAAATTTTGTAAATTATATCATTAAGCCTATTTCTTTCTGTCCCCGCCCGATTTTCTTCCAGTTTTTTGTTTCTTGAAATTATATAATTTATTTGCCAAGTATATTTAAATTTGATCTATTCACTTAAAAACATATGTGAAATATAGATATACATTTTAAGGGAAAAATTATTTGTGTATCGTAGACAGAAATGTGTAGACACAGCAAGGTCTCATCGATGTAAAAATTCAAATTAGTTATCAGGTGCATGGAAACGATGTTTGGTCTAGATATATCCATCAGTCCAGTAGCCAATGATAAGATAGTATTAATTTAGCTAATATAAGAGAAAGCGATTTTACACAGTTTTACTTTTAGTTCAGTCGCGGTTAGTTTTATTAAGTAAAGTAAAAAGAAGGAATCTGAAAAACTAAATAGAGGTCTTAGGCTTTGTTTAGTAAAGAAAATGGACACTTAATTAAGTGAATCAAAAATTATAGATATATAAATATATATTTAGGAAGTATAAAAATATATATAAACCTGAAACACACTTTGTTTAGATTTTATATATGTGTATAATTTGTTATATATATAAATATAAAACAGATTACAATACATATATATATATATATAATATATATATATATATATATATATATATATATATATATATATATGTCTATATATTAAAAAAATATTTAACTTCTAACTTTCTTTACCCATGAGTTGTTTTCACTTAGAGAATTGCTTTCCTCATAAGTTCACTCACTATTTTAATGGTGCTAAGACAATTTAACAGAAATTTCATACAAATTTATCCGACATTCACCGTCAGGTAAAAGACTTACACATTTACGACCCCACATCGTTAAACTATTTAAAGTAATGATATATTAGTCACATCAGCTATAACATCGGGAACCTACGCTCCCCCTTCTCAAAAAAGGCAACAGCTACGTATCTCAAAGCGCCAATAAACTAGATGATTAATGTTGTAAATGTAATTTAATTTCCAGAAGAATTCAAAGAAACTAACACAGTCTGATTTAAAGACGTACAATCAAATATGTGCAACGTTTTTAGAATATAAAAGATTTTCAATTTAAATTATAGTAATAAAATAATGCCACAAAGTCACTTATTTTGAATGTCCTTCTATGTAGTTTAATATGGAAATTACATTTGATTTTTTTATCTTTGTCTAACGATATTTAAAATTACGAATACCAGGCAAAACGGATAATTTTGAAATGAGTATGCAATTTTTTGTTGGATCCCGTTTCCCCATAATGAATTATATGTGGATAATTTTACTCCATCCAATCACTAGGTAATTGTTTCTAGATAATGAAGGTATTATAAGCCGTTGGGCAGCGTATGGCGTTCCCTTTCATAAGAGAAATAGCTACTTATCATGCTGGGCCAATAAACTGAAATATAAATGTTATAAAAAATAAAAAATTGAGGTATTAACAACATAAAACAATTTTCAATTTCATCCCCTCATTTAAAAAAAAATAAAAACCATACATCGTGTGACAAATGTAATAAAATAGTTTTAACACACCTATTATATCAAGAAAGTATTCGTATAAAAGCCACTTCTTTGTACTGCAAGGCCAAACCAAATACTAATGTTATTATAATAGAAGTAGCATATCAGCCGTCATAAATGACGGAAGTTTTCAGCTAAAATCTATTTACAATGTATTTTGAAAAAATGCACTTTCCGAGGGTTGCTGGGGCTGGCCCTGTTTGTGCGTGCGCAGATGGCTGATGAGGCCGATCCTTGCTCGGAAGGTTCAGGAACAGAAATGACAAGGGTCGAGTTGGACATTTCAAAGAGGGTTGACTGCACGGGCCTTCGGGCTTGCCTCTTCTTGTCTGCGGCGGTGATCCGGTTCGCCTCGCATGACTTGGCATGCTGGGAATGCATCAGGAGAGTGAAGATGCTGGGGAGACATGCCTTGGTCAGCACCACTGTGACTGGAATTTTATCCTGCCACTTTATGCCGAGGATCTTCCAGAGGCTTGTTTTATGAAAGTGGTTAAGCTTCCTTGCATGGCGCTGATACACAGTGCATGTTTCACACGCATATAGCATTGTGGGAAGCACCACATCCCTGTAAACTTTCAGCTTGGTCTGGATGGTAATGCCTCTTCTGTTCCAGACATTTGGGTACAACCTTCCAAAAGTGGAGCTGGCTCTGGCAATTATGACATTCACTTCGTCATCGATGGTGACATTTTTAGACAGTGTGCTGCCTAGGTATGTGAACTGGTGCACTGTGTTAAGTCTCTGGCCATTGACAGTGATGTTGGGCTCAACGTAGGGCCTTCAAGGCGTGGGCTGATGGAGGACTTCTGTCTTCTTTGTGTTGATCGTCGGACCAAAGTTTGTGCAGGCGCTGGAGAACAGGTTATCGCTGCGTTGCATGTCGGCTTCTGAGACAGCGTTGAGGGCACATTCATCAGCAAACAGCAGGTCACTGATGATGTCATTTATAACCTTGGTTTTTGCCTGGAGCCTCCGAAGGTTGAAGAGCTTGCCACCTGTGCGGTACTTCAGGTTGACACCAACATCCTCGTCTCTGAAGGCCTCTGTCAGCATGGCGGAAAACATGAGGCTAAACAGTGTTGGTGCCAGGACGCAGCCCTATTTGACCCCGTTTGTGACTGGGAAAGGATCAGAAAACTCTCCGCTGTCCTGGACTCTGGCCTGCATGCCCTCATGGAATTGTTGCACCAAGACGATGAATTTCCTTGGGCAACCGTACTTGGCCATGATCTTCCACAGACCCTCTCTGCCAACAGTGTCAAAAGCCTTGGTCAGGTCGACATAGCTGGAGAACAGGTCGGAGTTCTGCTCCTGAGATTTCTATTTCAGCTGCCTGGCAGCGAACACCATGTCGATGGTTCCTCGCTCTTTTCGGAATCCACACTGACTTTCAGGCAGGAGTCCTTAGTCAAGGTGGACTGTGATGCGGTTGAGGAGGATTCTGGCAAGGATCTTTCCTGCGATAGAAAGCAGGGATATGCCTCTGTGGTTGTCACAAGCCTGTCTACTTCCTTTTCGCTTATATAGATGAATGATGGTGGCATCTTTGAAGTCCTGCGGGATCATCTATTGCTGCCATATTAAGAGAAACAGCTGGTGGAGCCTTTCAGTCAGGGCTGTTCCCCCCTCCTTGTAGACCTCAGCTGGTATGGCGTCAGAACCAGGTGCTTTGCCACTGGAGAGAAGATAGATTGCTTTCTGAGTCTCGAGCAAGTTTGGGGGGGGGTCATCCAGTGCTTTGTTTGTGGGCTCTTGGGGTAGACGATTGATGGCTTCGTAGTTGATTGTCGAAGGGCGATTTAGGACGTCATCGAAATGTTCGACCCATCTCTCCAAGATCTTCTCTTTGTCTGTGATGAGAGTGTTACTGTCTGCGCTGAGGAGGGGGTTTGATCCTGGGGGCGTGGGGCCATATACTTCTTTCAAGGCGTCGTAGAAGTTTTTATAGTCACGCCTGTCTGCATATCCTTGGATCTCGTCAGCTTTGTTGCCGAGCCAATCGTCCTGCATCCGACGGAGCTTCAGGTAGACGAATGTCTACCAACAACTACATCAATCACATCTGTCGCTCTGCCTACACCGCCATTCGTCAGATCAGCTCAATCCGTCATTACTTAACAGTTAGTGCAACAAAAACTCTAGTCTGTGCTCTTGTTCTAGCTCGTATTGATTATTGAAATTCACTGTCAGATGCGCAAAAACAATGCATTGAAATACTACAGAAAGCTCAAAATTCAGCTGCCAGACTAGTTCTTAAGGCACAAAAACATGCCCATATTACTCCGCTACTTTACTCACTTGATTGGCTACCTATACAAGCCCGAATTGATTACAAATTGGCCGTTCTCTATCCACACTTATTTTCTGACTCATGCCCTTCCTATCTTCCTGAACTTCTGTCTGTCTACTCACCCAGTCGTTAGCTACGCTCTTCTGCAGACACATGCATTCTCTGTGTTCCTAAGACACGAACTAAAACATTTGTTGAAAGGTCATTCTCTTTTTGTGCAGCCAAACAATGGAATTCTATACCATTACACTTCCGTAGGATTCAAACAACCAAGTCCTTCAAGACTGCACTTAAGACGCAAGTTTTCAAAATTTATTTTCTAAATTAATGAAACAAAATTTATTTTTATGATTAACGTAGCTTATGTATAACGTACTGTCATTAATGTGATATGAATTTTCATTTAGTTATTATTTGGATATTATTATCTCCATGTAAAGTGATGTGAGCCCGGTCCTTGCTGGTATACTGCGCTAAATAAATTATTAATTTATTATTATTATTATTATATTGTAATATAGTTCTTCCTCTTTTTTTTGGCATTCAGTTTGCATGTTTGCGCTTAATGTACTATTAATGGTATGAACTTGTTGTAGTCGCCTAAAGTATTTATGAAAAATTAAATTATGATTGCTTATTATGAAAGCAAACAGCTTGTTGTATATACAATAAACTAGAAGAAAAAAACGTGAACTCTATTTTCAAAGTTAATTGTATACATGAAAACCTCAGTCAACAAAAACAAAATAATAACATAATAATTAAATTGAAAAATATTTTGCGTTTTTGTCTTATGTATCTTATAAATAGACAAAATGTTGTCTTATATATCTTATATCCAGACAACATTTTGTGTTATATATTATATATCCAGACAACATTTTGTCTTACATATCTTATATCCAGACACAATTTGGTCTTATATATCTTATATCCAGACAAAATTGTGTCTTATATATCTTATATCCAGACAACATTTTGTCGACTGCGTTGTGGGATGTGGTCTTAAATGTTTCAAAATTAGACAAAGTTAAGACTATAGTGAGGCAATTTGTCTCAAATATTTCATATACAGACAAAAATAATACATTTATTAAACTTAAAAATTTAAAATATAGTTTGAATAGATTATTAACATTTAGTTGTCATTCATTCATATCATGAAATATTTAACACTACTATTTTAGGATCTTGGTCACGTGAAGAAGTTAACAGCGACTCTTTCGTCAAATAGCAACTTCTTCTTACTGGACTCAGTGTACATTTGGTATGAGAAGAAGTAAAACGTTTATTTGACACTGTATCCCTAATTAAAGGGATAGAGGTCAAATAGAGAGCCACTTTGATCAAACAGAAAGTCGCAGTTTTTTATAAAATAATATTTGCAGTATGACATGATTCTTATGAAAATGTACAATACAATAAAAACCACAAAAAACGGTATAATAATGTATACCTAAATATAGGTGTTGAGTTCAAATTGACTGCCACTTACATCAAACACAAAATCGACTTGTTTGATAAAAGGTACGACCAGCCTACAATTCTTAAGACGCATTGGGCTGTACACCTTCTGTTATGTAGAAAGGCTCCTGGATCAGCCTCAATTCCAGCTGAAATATACAAAGCAGGCGGCATGGTTCTTCTCAAAAAGCTTCATGAAATCTTTCTATTGACGCGAGAGATTTATTTATAGATGCCTCCATAGTCCACTTGTAAGAGAAGAGGGAACCACCAAGCCCGCTTTAATCATCATGGAATTTCAATGCTATCAATTGCAGGAAAAATACTCGCCCGAGTCCTCCTAAATCGCCTAAATTATGCACATCTGGATCAGGGTCTATTACTAGAAAGCCAATTTGGTTTTCGGAAAGAATGTGGGACCATTGGCATGATCTTTGCAGCAAGGCAGTTGAAGGAAAATTGTCAAGAGCAGAATATGGACCTATTTTCCATTCATAGATTGTAGACATTTTAATACAACCGTCAATATTAGATAATAGATTATAGACTATATACATTTTAAAAGAACTATAAATATTAGATACCTTGTAATTTTTTAGGATTGCAGTTGTTATTTACAAAATTGATATTTATATTAGTAAACCACAGTCTATGAGAAAGTTCTATGATACTTTCCACAATATTCCATTTCAAAAGACAGTAACAAAAGTCTTTTGGCTTTAAATTTGTATTAGGAATTTTAACCACAGGGTCGTGATCAGAGAATACTAAAAACCTTAACGAGGTATGCACCAGTGAACAAGATATTGTAATAAAAGAAACATACTTTTAATGACACCCGTTTTAATTAGATTTCTTGTGTTATCATTTTTAGAATGTACTGCTTTATTTAAACGTGGTGGATGGAAAAAAGGAATATATATATATGTATATTTCACCTAAACGGGCAAGTGCAAAATTGAGCATGACGAATGACCCTCTCTGGGGTCGAACGGTCACTTGTTGCAAGCATATTGGATGAAATGAAAAAAAAAGGAGGGGGACAACAATTTTCTTGCGCTAAGTTGCGTTGCTCCTTCACAGAATAACAAGTAATTCGTAGTGTAGTGGTTACCACGCCCGCCTTGCAGAAATATTTTTTTTAAATAAAAAAAAATGTTTGTTTCTGCCCATTCTTATTTGTGAACATGACTAACCCTCGCTAGGGTCAGCCAATCAGATTTTATGGTTGGCAAGGGATTTTAGTAAAGTGTGATGGGGGCAGGTATAAAAAACCGCAGTGCACATGTCTCCACGTTTACTCGCTTTTTACAAGCTTTTATTTTAGTCACACTGTTTGTGTGTTGTATGTTGAATGCGTCACATCTTATAACGTAAAATTAAACCACTACTTTCTGATGGTCCGAGAGATCTCAAAATTTTACTATAGATACATCATGGATGACCATGCATCGTCTCAAAATTTCAGATCAATCAAATGTATCGTAATTAAGTTAATGCATTTTTATTTTGATCTATATACTAGAAATATACCCGCACTTGTAGCGGGAGTGTGCTGACCCTTTTTCCCATTATTAGTTGCTGATTATTACAATTTTTATTTAAGTTATATTTCATATTCATCTATTAGTTACAATCTTATGGGAAACAGAGATATTCGATTTTTAAGGAAAACAATTAAATATAATTAAATATATTTAAGAAAAGAAGAGAGAGAGAAAAAACGACAGACAAATATTTTTAATTTTTACCATTTTACCGCGTGAGTTGTTTTCCCTTAATGCATTGCCTTTTAACATTGAACATTACCTTACTATTGAAAAGATATGATTTATTAAATAATTAATCTTGACAACTATTATAAAAAATTTACAATTTCATTCCCATTTGTACTAAATAAACATAACTGATAGGTTTTCAAAAAGAGCTTTTCCACCCTTGTCACTCAAAAATTTCATATATAATTACCCCACTGCATAGTAACACAATTGTAAGTAATACAATATTTATAACCGTGTCTATGAGATAAAGAACATATGGCATTATCCCTTAAAAAGGCAAAGGCTAAATAACTAATAGCGCCAATAAACAAAATTATAAATGTAATTTCTAAAATACTTTTTTTTTAAACCGTCGGATTAAAATTATATCAAGAAAATTTCACACCATATTTAGACAATAAACGATTATAAAAAGCTGGTCGCATAAAATAAAGTCTTGTTATAAAGTAAATGTACTGGACAAAATAACTCTACCTTTTGACGTATTCATAGATGTTGTAACAGGGAAATAATATTTTAAAAATTTCATGTCTCTAAATTTTACAATTTATATTTACGGTTTTTATGCAATGTGTATAATTTCACATTTTTTTTTCTTTTTTTCTGATAAGACATCATATTTTGTAAAATATATTCAATACACACCCACCATATTTTGTTTCTGAAAAAAAAATATATATCCACATTTAAAATACTAAAATTACTACGATCCTAAGCAGATATGTAGGCGGCCATTTTTATTGTTATTATTATTAATTTTGAACTCTCCTAATCGTAACTGTGTACATAACATAAAATCACCAATTTTATATACCTTCCAAATAAATTAATTACTAGGTGTAGAATTCATATTTAAATTTAATTGATCTTAATCAAATTAGAACAATTAAACACACTTTAACAAAATTATACATAACTTATAGTATCATAATAATAATAACAATAGTAATAGTAATTTGTAATAGTAATAGTCTTAAACTTAAGCCTTAAAATTAAACCTAGTCTAACACTAACCCGAAAATGAGAATTTTCATCTTAGTCTTAGTAATAACCACACTACTTTTAAGGACATTAACGTCAACCAACAAACATCCTAAAAATCAGAGTAATATATCAATAATTATAAACCACCACAACACAAAGCACACTGACTACACCTCTATCTTAAGCACAATAAAGGAAATCTCCTTCAAACAATTGAAACATAAAATATGTAGATATAAGCAAAACACTTAATCTTAATTTTGCTCCTCTCAGGCGACATAGAACTTAACCCAGGCCCAGTATCATCTAAATGTCAAATTTGTATTAAGGCATGCACTACCAAACAAGGAACCATTCAGTGTGACACCTGCAATGAATGGTACCACATTGCATGCCTGCATTCTAACACACCAAAGCACAAAACAATAGGCCTAAGAAATAAATATGCATCTTGGCACTGCATACATTGTGGGTTGCCCCAAATCAGTTCAGATTTATTTAACTATAAGGACCTTATCACCACAAATTCTTACAGTGTTTTGGCTAATCCTTTTATAAATAAACCACTAGATAAAATGAAACCTACCACACAAACCCATAAAATTACCCATAAAAGATCTAATAATAATAATAATCAAAACATTATCAAAACACTAATAGTTAATTTCCCAAAGCTTAAAAAATAAAATTCCAGATTTAGAACTACTTATAAAAACAGAAGAACCAGATATAATTGCTGGTTCTGAAACTTGGTTGAACCCCAACATATAGAACTCTGAGATTTTAAACACCAATTATAATATTTTTAGGAAAGACAGACCAGACAATTATGGAGGAGTGCTACTTGCAATTAAATCAAACATCATAGCTGAAGAAATTACTACACAGCCAAATTTTAATATAGAGTCTATTTATTGTAAAATAATTACACCAAACTCATCCCCACTTATTGTAGGCAGTATATATAGACCTCCGAATACAAACATAGAATACATGAACAATCTTTGTAGTCAATTAACTTTCATAAAAGAGAATAATAAAAATGCAGTTCTATGGATTATGGGGGACTTTAATCTTCCAGATATAAATTGGAAAAATTATACAATTGATAACCATCAAACTAACAAAGAAATTAATGAACACTTTTTAGACACTATAAACAACATAAGCCTAGAACAGATAGTAAAAACAGCAACAAGGAAAAATAAAACACTAGATTTATTCCTAACAAATAGACCAGGACTAGTGTTAGACTATAAAATAATTCCAGGACTGTCCGACCATGATATTGTTAGGGTCACCAATACAATAAAAACTAAAATTAATAAGATACCTAGAAGAATAATCTATCTTTGGAATAAATGTAATTCAATAAAACTACACCAATCAGCGGCTAACTTCCAACAAACTTTCCTAAGTAAATTTAACACAAATAGCCCAGTAGAAGAAATTTGGAAAGATATAAAAACAAATCTAAAAACTATAATGGATGAGAATGTTCCAACAAAACTAACATCAAATAAAATTAACAAATGCTGGTTCAATTCTAGATTGAAAAAGCTATGCAAACTAAAAGATAACTTATTTAAGAAATATAAAGCTACCCATTCATATAGGATACACAAAAAATACTTAAAGATTAAACACTTGACACAAAAACTTAGTCGAAACCTCCAAAATGAGTATATAAACAATGTAATTACCAAAGATAACAATAAAAACGTATGGTCCTTTATCAAATCTAAAAAAATGGAACCTTCAGGAATAGCCACACTAAAAGGCTCAAATAATAAAACCTGTAATGATAATGAAACTAAAGCTAATATCCTTAACACATATTTTGCATCATCTTTTTCTGCCTCAGGCGACAAGGAAGTTTTAATAAATTTAAATAAAATGGAGGAAATAGGTAACATAACTGTAGATGAGATAGGTATACATTCACTCCTAAAAAACTTTAAAATAAACAAAGCTACTGGCCCAGATGATTTGCCTGCAAGATTATTAAAAGAACTAAGCAATGAACTGTCCCCAATCCTTGTAGTTCTCTTTCAAGCCTCTCTAAACCAGGGTAAAGTGCCCCAGGATTGGAAATTAGCTAACGTAACTCCACTCTTTAAGAAAGGGGATAAATCAGACCCTGGTAATTACAGACCTGCATCACTCACTAGTATCACCTGTAAATTACTAGAACACATAATATATAGTAGAATAGTTAACCAACTAGACAAATATTATGCCCTATGCCCACATCAATAAGGGTTTAGAAAAAACAGATCATGTGAAACACAATTAATAGGTTTAATAGATGAACTATCAAAAGGCTTGGGAAAAAATGATCAAATAGATACAATATTACTAGACTTCTCAAAAGCATTTGACAAAGTTCACCACCTTAGTTTACTTAAAAAACTTAACTACTTTGGAATCTCAGGTTCCTTACATCACTGGATCCAAGACTTCCTTTTGGGCAGGGAGCAAACTGTAATAATTAATGGATCTAAATCTGCACCAATAAAGGTTAACTCAGGAGTTCCACAAGGAACTGTGCTAGGTCCCTTACTCTTTTTAATTTATATAAATGATTTACCCAACAACATCTCAACAGGTACAAAAGTTAGGTTATTTGCTGATGATTGTATAATCTATAGAACAATTAAATCAGAACAAGATAGCAAAATTTTACAAAAAGACTTAGATGAATTGATAAAATGGGAAACTAACTGGAGTATGTCTTTCCACCCAGAAAAGTGTCAACTGTTAAGAGTAACAAAGAAAAAGAAACAAATAAATTCAAAATATTACATTCATGGAAAAGAACTGACCCAAACTAAAGATGCAAAATACTTAGGAGTCTTAATAAATGAGAAACTATCATGGAATCCCCATGTCAATGAAGTTATTAAAAAATCAAACAAAACCTTAGGCTTTATAAAAAGGAACTTTAACAAATGTAATAGAGATATAAAACTAAAATGCTACCTCACTTTGGTGAGACCTGTACTAGAATATGCATCTTCTGTATGGGACCCATCCACCAAAGAAAACATTGATAAACTAGAACAAATTCAAAAAAGAGCTGCCAGATTCATTACTGGAGAATATTCGAAACTGACAAGAGTAACACCATTAGTTAAATCATTAAACCTTGAAACACTAGAGGATAGAAGAACCAAGAGCAAAGTAGTAATCATACATAAAGCAATTAATTCTAATTTAGAAATACAACACAAAGATAACTTAATACAACCCTCAGATAGACATAAGGATAAAAACACCTTTCTTATTCCGTATGCAAGAACAAACACATACAAGTTTTCCTTCTTCCCGTCCGGAATTCGGGCGTGGAATGGGTTGCCTGAAGAATCCAGGAAAACCAACACTTTATCAACATTTAAATCTCTAATAAAAATGCAGGACTAAACACAAACCATAGATAAGCGTAGGACGCAATAATCTTCTGTATAGAAGGAGCGTCTGTAAACAGATAAGATAAGATAAGATAAAAATAAAAAATGCAACCTTACTTTATTTAGTACATCTGAAAAATGAGTAAAAATAAACTCTGACATGACTAATGTTATTCCGACTACAAAGGAATGAACATATCATGTTCAATTCGCAATTCATATTAATTAAGCGTTTTCAGGATCACTTTTTTAAATTTAGTCAACTTTTGTTAATACTTTCGGTAGCGAAAGCTTATAATGTATAGTGTATATATATAGCTTATGCAAACTTTTTAAAAATATAAGTTTATTAGATATAGGCTATCGCTTTCCACATAAAATAAACTCGCTTCATCCTTAATTTTTTTAATAAATGTCGAGTTATGAATTATATTTTAAAAAATCACAATTTCATTCACACAAATTTAAATTATCAATCCAGTGCATCGTGGGAAAATTAAAATAAATTAATTTAAACGCATTTCTAATATATAAAGCTCAGTTATTGTTTGTATCTTTGTTTGTTTGTATCCATTAACAAAAAGGCCACTGCTTTGTTGACATTTTTCCAAAATATCTTTACCACTGTCATCACTAAAAAGGCTGATATATATTTAGGCCACTGCATCGTAACACAATTGTAATTAATACAATATTTGCAACAGCTTCTTTGAGATAAAGATAATAAGGCATTACCCCCCTCAAAAGCAAAATCTACTTAACCTATAAAGTCAATAAATTAAATTATAAATGTTATATATGAAACGTACTTTGTAAAATATTTGAAAAAAGTAAAGCAGTCGTATTAAAAAGAATTCAAGAAAATGTGCCCACCGTATTTTGTCAATAATATTAAATGGTTATAGAAATATTCTGGCTTATGTAATAAACAGTCTGCTGATAACAACTGGACCAAACATATCTCTACTTTTGTAATCTTTTCATAGTTGTTCTAACATGGATATAATATTTGAATTGTTATATATTTTTGTCTAAATTTACGATTAAAATCTACTGCTTTATGCAATTGGTATATATCATAAAGGAATTAAATTCTCTATTGAGTTACTTTAATAGCCCAACAACAGATTTTGTTTCTAAAAAATAAAGTTATTATATTCAACCTTTAAAAAAAATAAAAAAAATAAAGATAATATCTGTTAAAAAAAGAATGTGTAACATGTCAATGATTAATTTTAAAAATGGCCTATAATAATCCAACTACAAAGGAATGAACATAACAAATTCAATTCGCAAAACAAAATAATTAAGCGTTTTCAGGATCACTTTATTTAGTTTAATCTACTATGTTAATAGGTCCGGTAGCATAAGTTTAAATTGTATAAGTGTATAGCTTATGTAACAGACAATAGCTTATGTAAAAGACAAACAAAATATAAATGCTATATTAATAGGACACAGCTAAATTTACACGAAAATGTGCGCACAGTAATCAGGTGATGAAAGATTTTAGAACGCGCACTGCTAAAAATGAAGCCTTGAAAAAAATACTGACACAGATATTACATAAATAGGTTTTTATTAAATGTCGAGTTATGGAACAGAAACTATTTTAAAAAAATTTGCAATTAAATTTAAACGTGTAAACAATTAAATCTAATGCATCGTATGCCAGATGTAATTAAATATAATGTTTACGTGTCTATAATATATAGAAAGTAACAGTAAAGAAATGACAATTCTTTTTACTGCACAGCTCGAATTAAGAAGCGTACACGAAAATGTACGCACCGTAATTAGACAATATAATATTTTTTGAATGCGCACCGCTGAAAATAAAGTAGTGGGGAAAAAAAAACTCACCAAAAATAACTCGCTTTGAATGGAATTTGAACGTCCGCGTAAAGTTGTTCAATATAGAAATGAGTTTAAATTTGTCATTCTTTGTCTCTGCATTTTCTGATTATTTAATTTACGGCATTCGGGCAAATGGGCAATTACAAAAAATAACTTAAAACCATCTTCAGGGTGAAAGGAACCGTCCTGCCAAATTTGGTCCACGTTTGTCATTTGGTTTTTCTGTGGCTGTGTAACAGAAAGTTGAAAAGTGAAACAGACAAACATACAAACATACAAAGATACAAATACCAACTTAGCTATATATATTAGAGTGCATCTGTATACGTCTTCAATTGTTTACTTCCACGAGCCAACGACCAAAGTTCACCCCAGCCATCGATGACCTTATCACCGAGTTTAACAGCTCAGTAATACGAAACTAAATCTAAATTGACATGATAATACAAGAGGAGCAACAGGAGTTTTGATTATTAAACATTCTCTTTATCAGTTATGCCCCTTCTCACATCCACATTTTTAAAATAAAATACTTTTAAAAATACACGCTTTTATTTACATATAGAAAGGTAAAATCCGTGAACCTATTCACTGCGCATAAAAGCGTTGGGCGCTCATCACAACTCTCTGTCATGTACAAGGCTGCAAAACATAAATACACATCTGTATGAATATTAATAAACATTACAAGTTTCACAACTTGGATAATATACATGCTACTATCATATTAATTATGAATATTTATCTACCGGTTTATGCAAAATAATAGTTGCAAAGACAAATGAGTTGTGATGTCCCACGCTTTTATGTGCAGTGGATAGGTTCACGAATTTTACTTGAAATCAAAGACAATTTTAATTCTACTTAAGTTATTACTTCCAAAAAGCACTGCAAATTATTATACCATGAACCATGAAATGAGGTTTTAAAATTAAATAAAGGTATATCGGGGTAGGAGAATCCTAATTTTTCATTGATATTGTATCCCTAATTATAGGGGTCGAAGTCAAGTGGCATGCCACTAGGATAAAATATGTCAAGCCGACTACAGAAGTGATACAGTACCGCTTAAATATGTAGACATGCACATCCTTGAAAGTTACTATATAAATTTAATCACTTTTTTTTTAACTTTCGAAATGAATAGGATATAAAAATTAGTTTGTTCCTCAAATTTTATATTTCTATAAACTATTATAAACTTCCTTCAAGGAAACATTTAAGTAGCACACATTATCAGACCTAAGTGTCATAGATGTGTCAATTATAATTTAATAATGTTTAAATTAAAGATGCTACCATTATTATTCTCATCTTAGTTTTTCAAGTAAATTTTATTTATTAAATACGTCAGCACTGGTGCTTTGTTGTGCGACGCTGACGGGAAATATAATTTTGAAGAAAGTTTGATTTGCTAGCACATAGTACTTTAATAAAATAAATTGCTGCTTCTTTACAGACCCAAAACACTAATTTTTGTGTGCTTCGATAAATTTTAATATTCAAAACTTACAGATAAATCGTTAAAAGTTTATTAAACATTGGAACACTATGGGATATAAGAACAGTGAGCAAAGTAGTAATACTACATAAGGCAATTAATTCTAACTTGGAAATACAACACAAAGATAGCCTATTTAACACTATTTTTTCCTGTATGCAATGACAAATACATACAAATTCTCCTTCTTCCAGTCAGGTATTCGGGGAGTAAATATGGCTGTTTTTAGGAAACCAGGAAATCCAACAGTCTAGCAAAATTTAAAACTAAAAAAATTCAAGAGTAGACATAAATTATATGACATCTTAGGACGAGGATTTCGTAGTTAGGCTTTCAAAGGATAATCGAGGTGCCCGTTGCTGTGCAATTACCCTGGCAGTAAAATTGCGCCATGAAAATGTAGCTACAATGTGTTTGACAATGTTAACTCTACACAAAACACAATACTTGGAAATCTTAACTGTTTACAGTTAAAACTTATATCAACTTTGTCGGTGATCGGAATTGTACACAGACAGTAGTTATATTAACATCGTTTTCTAATACTGTACACAGTCCATAATGAAAATAAAAAAATATTTTAATTTAAAATGGAAATATAATGTCTTAAATTATGTTATAAATGCATGAACGCTAATTATTATTTATTAAACGATCATTTACACACATAAAATGTGTCGATGTGTCAAAGATTTCCTCCATTTTTGTTGACCTTTGAAAGCAGACTCGCGCGATACCGCTGTAAAAATTGAAATATTCACCGCGTTTTCGCGCGTACACGGGCGTGTTCTGGCGTTTTTGACTCTGCCAATGTAGTCATGCACACTATTGTATTGCATTTGTTTTCAAGAGATTTTTAGATGCGCATTCGCGCGTATACTAGATTGGCTAATTAACGTTCAGTGTAACCACAGACTTAAACGTTTAAGACTGTATTCCCCAATTCAATTATTAAAGAACTTGACAAATAATCGTAAATGTATCCATTATTATCCATATTGAAATGAACAGGTGTTTTGAACTGTATATCTTGCACTTAATGTCATTGTTTGCTTACATGAGCAATATGAAAATTTGTTTATGCGTTGAGTAAAGGAATAGATCTTAACCAAAATTTGTATACAAAAACTTGGTAGCCCATATTAAAATAATTAAGGGGACTGAACTTCTAATGTCAATATCTTCGAGGCCGGGGGCCCAAAATGTCTTTTTTTCTTATATATTTAAGATATTTTTCCTGTTCATTTTTTACAGATCTTGAAAAATATATCCACGATGAAACTGAATTAATTGAACAGGCTTTTGAAATTGACTTCTTGCACAGAATGGGCCAGGTGGCCCATTAATGTCATTTTCCCACTTTATTAGCTAAAAAGTAGTTTTAGCGTTAGATAATGAGAAAATAACTTTATTTTGACCAAATTTAGTATATAAACACTTAAGAGCATATATTAAATTACTATAGGGCACTAAACTCATAATGTCCATTCCCTCGGAACTGGGAGCTAAAAACGTCTTTTTTACTGAATGTTAATAATTATATTCCCGATTCAATTTTACACGATATTGAGAAATATAGCTTGAGTAAAATGGCATTAAAAAAACTATATTATCCCTCATTTTAGGGCCGGGGCCCTTAATATCGTGTCTTCTTTTGTAATCTATTTAATTATTAATTTATTTATCCCATTGCTATGAAACGTAGATTGTTTTGTTTTTTTGCACACTCCCGCGAAGGTTTCTGGCGTAATTGATTTTAAACATACCACTTATTGGTTTCTTGAATTTTTATCATTTTTACTGAAATCGTTGCAACGCATGACTGGTCTGCTAGTTAACCATACAAAAAAGAGTTTTAAAAAAGTAAGTATAAGTCTTTATGTTACCCTGAAAATTAGGCGGGAAATATAATAAAACATAGTTTTCATTTTTAATATTATACTCTACAACTATTTATTACTGTCCTTTATCTTCCTTTTGTTGTGTTGACAATGAAAAGAAGTAATTTCCAATGGGCATTGGTGGAGGTTTTTTTTAAATTAATAATTTATAGCAATATCCCCAAAAAATTATTAGATTTTCGCGATAAAACTTTACAAATTTACTTTAGTCAAATGACCATATAAATTTAAAACTCGTTTATAAAATGTAACAGAAAATATATTTCAAGCTATGTAAATAAACAATAACTATTATAAAATAGTAAATATTATTAAATCCAGTACAAAGAAATGTTTTTCTCAACATGAAGTTTAGAAATAATCATTGAATAAATTGTAAATAGTAATTTCTATTAATATGACAAAAAGCTATTACACAATATCAACATGCATATTTCCCGTAATGTATGTAATGCTTCTTGGATATAATGCTGATTTATTCAATAGTTCGCACCAAAAATTAATGCACCAAATATAACTCTTTTCGAACGTTCCGCATAAAATTGTTCAATATGATAATAAATGAATAAAAAAAAATAAAAAACATAAATGAAAGTTCTGTATTACGTTATTTTTTTTATCTGGTGTGTATTTATTTGGAAAACTTCCGTCATTTATGGCGGGTGATACGCTAGATAAGATATTAATTTCTTTTATTAATTATTAAATACACAATTTTCCAATTACTTTTCCAAGCAAACATTTATCAAAACATGAGTTTCACTGGTTTTCCTAATTACTTCCAGAGTTCATCTTAATTATGCTATCAATTCTTTAAATCATATGCGAGTCTTGTCTAATACTTCTTTAATTCTTCTGACCTCTATCCTATAAGTCCTCATTTCTTCCATTCCCTTAGTTGTCCATCTCAGCCACTTATTGGCAGAGTCATAAACATGAAACGGATCATAGTAAAACAGAAAGAGATGGCAATTTTTAAAAAAATGAAATAACAATATTTAATTGACCAAACAGAACCTTACACTTCATCTAATATATAGAAAGAGTTGACATCAAAACGTCTAAAGTTTTCATGTTATTAATACAATTATTAATAAATTTCTCAAGATTCTTTCGAAATTAAGCAACTTATATAAACACTATAGTTAATAAATAATTTATTTCGCAAAGTTCATATGAGATTTGAGAAACGTGTATATTTTATCACGATCCTTTTTTATTAAAACATTTCTCAATTTTTAAAATTATTTTTATTATATTAAAATAACTTAGGTAATCACGTAGACAGCAGTGCTGCCAGTGACGATTTTGGGAAAAACATAGCCAACATGTCAAAAAACCTAGATCAGAAAGAAAAAACCTAGACATGCTAAAATTAAACAAATATGACGTCACAAAGTTTCTCCCCCCCCCCTTACCCCCAAAAAAAGTATTTAAAAAAGCTGTATTTCCAGCTTAAAAATTGGCATGTTTGAAAACAATTTTTTGTCATGTAAGTATGTATCTAGTGTAAGACTGCAAACTAAAATCGTAACTCGCCCTGAGCCATATAAAAAGTCATTAAATAAATTTATAGTATGCAACCAGATAATTAAGTGGAGCTTTTGTTTAAAGTTGTGCATTTTTTATGTGACGTCACAGTTTCTAAACACGTCCCTCCCTCTTGTCACACATTTCACTAAAGTGTGGACCCCCCCCCCACCCTTTTAGAT
The DNA here is from genome assembly GCA_944989445.1 of Ampullaceana balthica. Classification (NCBI taxonomy): domain Eukaryota; kingdom Metazoa; phylum Mollusca; class Gastropoda; family Lymnaeidae; genus Ampullaceana; species Ampullaceana balthica. Next base: position 132,270 of record CALYLW010001647.1, on the reverse strand, counting down.
GCGTGTCGTCATTTATTACGGCCCCTAATGTATTAATTAGTACGTTCTAGTTAATTATTTGTAAAATATACTTACATCTGCATTTATTCATAACCTATGTCGTCTTCCTTATAAATCATATTGGCAATCTTATCAGCATTCTTGGAATCATTCTTATTTTTTCTATAACAGACGCATGTTCCTTTTATACGGAATATTATTGAGTCCTACTTTTATCATTGTTATTGTCTAGTCTTGTATTTTTATTTGAGTTTTAAATGTTGATAGAGTTTTAAATGTTGATAGAGTTTTAAATGTTGATAGAATTTTAAATGTTGATAGACTTTTAAATGTTGATAGAGTTTTAAATGTTGATAGAATTTTGGTTTTCCTCGTTTGATCAGGTAACCCATTCTACTTCCGAATCCCAGACGGAGAGAACGATAATTTTTATGTGTTTGTTGTTGCATACGGAATAGGAAAGAAAAGTGTTTCTATAACTATGTCTATCTGAGGGTTGTATAAGATTATCTTTGGTTTATACCAATAATAATTGAAGGCTATTCTCTCAACGCAGGCACAAAAAAATGGTAGAGCTGTTAAGTTTGTCATGAGGTCTAATGAAATTGAATATTTTGACTCATTCAAGCTGTTTTAACTTGTACCAAATTTATTTAGACAGGTGGCACCGCAGCAGCGCCATCTTTCCAATTTAGTAGGTTAGTATGATAGAGGTATAGATATCATAATGTAAAATGACAGAGCGGCTGAAAAAACTGTTGTCACCTAATGCTTCAATTTATTTTTGAAAAATCGAATTTATTTAGGATATTAATTGCACATATTTATTAAATTTTGTACTTAAACATCGTTTATTTACTTATTTAAAGAAAAACTAGATTATGGCTATTTTTGAAATAAAAAACCTAGACAAGGTCGAAAAATCCTAGATCTAGGTTGATAAACATTGAGCTGGCAGCACAGGTAGACAGCATAAGTAAGACTTACTATGATCTTCTGCTCAAAGCTACTGATTTTAATAAAAATTAAAAAATGTTTTAGCAATACTAAAAGTTGAATGAGAAAATATGTATTCTACGAATTGCCTGTTGGAGGTAGGAGAATCATAGCAATCATTTAAAATTGTTTTCCTGTTTAGAGGGATCGAAGTCAAGTGGATAGCCACTTATATATAATAGATTTGCTTTCTATTTTGGAATAGTACCGGCAAAAGAAACAACCCTAACAATCGTTAGTCAAGCATATACATTAAACTAAATATATAAAGAGAATAGTTTCCTAATTTGAATTAACACGATTTTTACATCTATTTTGTCAATTAAATTTTCATATTGCTATAGGTCCAGCTAAGTTAAATTAATAGAAAAATTAATGTAACAAGAGATAATAAAAAATATATTTTCTGAAAATTGTTAAATACAATTTAATAAATTTTAAAAATATACATATAAATAATCTAGAAGTTTACTCAAAAATTCTTTTTAGTGTATCAGTAAAATGTGCTTTTTGGTGCGGCGATGACAGTAAATACTTAGGGATAAAAACACTTTTATTTTCACCTAAATACACACCAATATATCAACATGGTTACAAATATATTTGTTTTAACTACAAGTACACACCAATATATCAACATGGTTACAAATACATTTGTTGTAACTACAATTACACACCAATATATCAACATGGTTACAAATACATTTGTTGTAACTACAATTACACACCAATATATCAACATGGTTACAAATACATTTGTTGTAAACTACAAGTACACACAAATATATCAACATGGTTACAAATACATTTGTTGTAACTACATGTACACACCAATATATCAACATGGTTACAAATACATTTATTGTAACTACAAGTACACACCAATATATAAACATGGTTACAATTGCATTTGTTGTAAATACAAGTACACATCAATATATCAACATGGTTACAAATACATTGGTTCACAAATAAATCACATTTGTTACAACTACAATCATTTGGGGGAAAACAATCACCATGGTTACAATTAAAAGTTCACACAAATATTTAAAAAATTGTAACTAAAATAAACGAAACATGTTGAATGTTAGATAATACGAGTAATGGCAAACAAATTATTTTTAAAAATCCCAAGCTTTCAATCTTTATTAATATATTTATTACTGTACTTTTGTAGATCTTCATATTTTGTGATGACAAACAACTGAACAAAACAAAAGAATGTAATAGCCGCGAGTTATAATAAGGTGCATCATGTAAGTAGGGAAAGGTTGGATAAACTAAATTTTTAAATACAATAATTCCCTAAAATTTATTTGACTAATTAAATCATTTCAAATGTAGATTATAAAGAGAAATTGTGCCAAGTGACTGCCCAATGCATGCACATGCAACATGAAAATGTAGAAAATAAAATTGCTGAATATTTCAATATAGATCATGATGGAGATATGTGTAAAAATATGCCATGATCGTGTAAATTAGAATGGGGATTACAACTTTAGAAGTTTATGATGAAATATATTTCGACCGAATTCCCCAATGTAATGGAGATTGGGCATTCAGTTCTCAATGCTATTTTAAATAGAGCGATCAACTTTTTATGGACCACTTTAATTTAAAAACCATCTATTTACCGAGGATCTAACTTTTAAACTAATGTTAAATACCTCATTTAAGCAGAGTAACAGTTTGGGTCCCCGGCCCACAAATATGTTGTTTTTTAAATGTTTCTATTTACCATTGCCTCGTGTGTATTCAACTACTTCAAAATTTTTATCGGTGCCTAGGTGATATACCACGCTTCTCCCGGGCCTTCTTTATGGATTCCAGTTTGTACCCCAGCAATTACTAACATAAAAAATAATCGGCTCCCTTTCTTGATCAAAACTCTTTCCACAATATAATTCCATATTTATCTGTGATTACCTACTCTATTGTGATCCCACTACGTTATGGGGTTTCATTCATAAAGTAAATCCATGTACCTGATACAATACAATACTTTTATGAATGTCATAGATAACTCAGTATTTTCACTTTTTTTGGTAGAATACTTTCCCTTATATGATTCCATAAATCATTGAGATTCCATACCCAATTATCATCCCGTTGAAAAATGGGATCCTAATCGAGGTGTAATCCTTTTCTTAGTCATATTCGCATAAAATAGGGAAAAGAACGGGCAGAAGCAAACATTTTTTTTAAAAACCCAGACTTTCCACGTGAAAAGCGGACGGGATAACCGTTACATCACGAATCATATGTTATTCCGAGAAGGAACAACGAAAGTGAACGCACGGAGCATCATTGCCACCCCTCCTTTTTTTCTCTTGCTTTTCACCCCACTACGCTTGTCAACTGTGATCGGTCGACCCCATCGAGGGTCATTCGTCATGCTTAGTTGCACATACTCGTTTAGGTGAATTATGTATAGAGATGGGCAATGAAGTTCCTATGTATCAAAGTTTAAACAATAGCAAATGTTTAAAATTTGTATATTGCTCATTTCGGAAACAAAAACGATGTTTTTATCCCCGGTCAACATTGAGTGTGTATTATGAGTTTAGTTCCATATAGTAGTTTATTATGGATAATGAGGTTTTTATATTCGATGTATGGTCTAGACTCTAGACTCTAGATCAGTCAATCTACCCGGTAGCCAGACGAAATAGCAATTTTTTTAACTAATATGAGCTATATTATTAAAATAATTTATGGGCATCCAGCCAAAAATATTGGCAGATATCAAATTTAATCATTTTCTAGATGTCAATATAGATATTGATGTACATACGTGAAAAGATTGGTCGAGATTCATCAATCCATGCAAGAAAGTGTGCGACTTATCCACGACGGTATGTACGTATGCAAACTTTATTATATATATATATATATATATATATATATATATATATATATATATATATATATATATATATATATATATATACTAGTGTATTACCCGTCAAAAATGACGGGAGTTTTCAAAATGGATATATTTCAGTTTTTGTAATTGTCCCTTTTCCCTGAAAGCCGCATAGTATATAATCAGAAAATGTAGAGACCAAGAGAGAAAAAGTATATCTCTTGTCCATCTTGAACAATTTTATGCGGACGTTTGAAAATAATGTTTTGCAATATATTTTTCAAGGTTATATTTTTTAGCGGTGGGTTTTCTAAAATCTAGCAGTACGAACGGACATAGCAGAGTATATATTTTGATTATATATACGAATATAGGTGTTATGAAAAAACCTCCAAGCTTAGGCTTCGCGTTATAAAATTTTGCATGAACAATAATGATATAATCATGATAATAGTAATGCATAGTAAATTACACACAGCATACAGTGATACTGCGGCAAAGAAGTTTGAAGTTCGACGTATATACAAATATTGCTGAGGAGTCTTTCGGACGTTAACTTGCGGCATTGAATAGTGCGCACCAATTATGAGTGCACCAATAATACAGCACGGTGCGTTAAAAATAAATTATGTGACTGTAATGTGATCCACATCACGCATATCTGTGATTTGAAGTCGTTTAAGCTTCATCGATGATTATGACTTGTCAGTTTATTCGCCCATTTGTCCATACATTATTACCACAACATTATCAAAACATGTAAAAAATAAACTGTAATTTTACACATGTTAATAACTTTTTATTTTGCATAAAACGCATTAAGCAAAGTTTGTCACAGGATAACAGAAAAGATTAACTTATCAAGTGTTAATCATATTTACAATTTAATATACACGTGTTAGTAGTTCACATAAGATCTATTATGACTTGTCAGTTTATGCGCCCATTGGTCCATACATTATTACCTTTACATTATCAAAAACATGTAAATAAAAATTGTAGCTATTTACAAATATGAATAACAACGAATTATTTATTTTGCATGAAACCTTTGAAGTAAAGTTAAGCACTGGATACAAGAAAATATTAAAGTTTCAACTTTAATATACACGTTTTAGGAATTCTAATAAACATTTTCATTATTGTCAAGTCAGCACCCCTTCAAGTTCTATATTAAAAGCAAAGATTTTTTATTCAATATTAGTCTAAGACGCATTAAAGTAATAACATGTAATTAACAATATAAAAAAAACTATTGTGGGGAGGAGTCCAATTTTTAAATATGTTATTTTTTTAAACATAGAAATATGCAATCTCAAGGTGTATAAAAGAAAAACAAACGCTAAACTGAAGCATAAGTTGACAAATTTCATTTGCAGTAATAGCAAAATGGCTTTGTAGTTTAAAACGCATCGAAACTTGACAACCGAACGACAACAAATGGTAAATTTCATAAACCGAAAAACGAATGTTATATATTAATATAGAAAATTAAATTTATAATTACGTACGTAATATTGACATGGACACATACACAAAAACGGACATTTAATACAAAAAAATAATGATAATATTAATAACATCAAATAAAACATTGCTCTGTTTACTTCGTTTCCTTCACACATTAATAAAAGCTCAAATAATGACGTCACGTCACAATATTTTATGGTGAGCAACACATTTTTTTAATCTCGAAAGCAACATTTTTATTTTTTTTAATCGGGAGTTAACTCACATAGCGTCCTGACTGACTGACTGACACTACTTGCGTGACAATTGCAAATTTTAAAGTTTAATATCTATATATATATATATATATATACATCTCTCTCTATATATATTTATTTATCTATCTATGTATATATATATATAGGATTTGCTGATTGACGTATTAAACCACGATTGACAATAAGACAATAAGAAAGAGGCATAATCAATATACATAATTTGCAATCTCTGTCAGGTCTGTCTGTCATGCATGTCTGCCTGTCCGTTATGCTACTAATTTTAGAAAGCAGCGCACCAAATTAATGCAGGAATGCATCAAAAGGTGTGCAAATTAAAGATGCGCTGTAAAAAAATATTATATGACGTCATTGTTTTAGCTCATATTTTAATTTTTGAAAAGGAAACAATGTAATAAAAAAACCAGCAAAAAACCACGTTTTTGACTATAAATCCTTTAAGTACGAGAAGTAACTAAAAGAATGTTCATTATAATACGCAGCGCAAGACCATACAAAAATACAAATTGTAGTTATGTCTCGTAAAACGTGTATAATGTAATGCGCACCGATCAGGAATATGTTTATAAAAAGTGTGGTCAATAAAATACGCACCTTATTGCGCGACAGGAAAGGTTGTTCAATATAATACGCACGGCGACACACTATCTCAAAAATTTAACATGATACATAAAGATAAATAAAATAATCTAAAAATTCAATAATTTAATTACAGTACATGCGATAGATCTGAAATTTTGACACATGAAAAATACCTATTTACTATAAGAAATAAAATTGATTCAATACACTTTGTCTTTATTACACTAAAAACTCAACGATGATTTTATGACTAGTTTAAACACTAAGATACTTCGACTGTCAAGTAATGTGCGCTACACGATACTAAATTATTTCTTTCAATCCTATCACTTTTACGTACATACAGACTTATGTCATTGTTTTTTTTCTAGAAAGACTGTTGTCATTTTAGAACAACTTTGTTAATAACAAGGAAAATGGACACTATACATTCTATAACAACTTTGTTAATAACATGTCAAGTGGACACTATTTATTCTATAGCAATTTTGTTAATAACAAGAAAAGAGGACACTATATAACAACTATGTTAGTAACAAAGAAAGTTGACAAATGGTACGTACCAATGAAGTAAAAACCCCAATCTATCGTTTATACAAATCTTAGTTTAGTTTATATTTTAATTTTAAATGTTGATTATTTTATTTATATTGATCAGATATCATAGAACTCATATCTCCTATGGACAGGAAACTTGTCAGCTGTGAGTGTGATGTAAGCTTATATCATACTTGACCACTAAGAAAACTCGCTTTTAATGGCTTGGGGTGAAAATAGTGATTTAAGCTTATTTGACCACTAAGAGAACTCGCTTTTAATGGATTGGGGGGTGAATTTAGTGATGTAGGGTGATATCATATTTGACCATTAAGAGAACTCGCTTTTAATGGCTTGGGGTGAAAATTGTGATGTAAGCTTAATATGGGTATGAAATGGGTTACCTCAACAAAACCTGAAAATAAACACACTATATTCAATTATAACACTAAAAATTGTGTAGTTATAAGACAAAGAAACGGAAATAATAATCGGCTGTAAAGGATATGCGTTTGTACTGCAATATATACTAATAAAAACCCCGTAAAAAACCAAGTTTTTTACTATAAATCCTTTATGTACGAGACGTAACTAAAAGAATGTTCATTATAATACGCAGCGCAAGACCATCAAAAAATACACAATTGTAGTTGTATCGTAAAACATGTTTAATATAATGCGGACAGATCAGAAATATGTTTATAAAAAGTATTGTCAATAAAATATGCACCTTATTGCGCGACAGGAAATGTCGTTCAATATAATACGCACCGTGATACTCTATCTCAACAATTGAACATGATATATAGAGATAAATAAAATAATCTAAAAATTGAATAATTTAATTACGGTACATGCGATCCATCTGAAATTTTGACACGTCGTTTTTATCATCGACACAAAACTCCTGCAAAATTTCATCTCGCTAGCTTACAAGAAAGTGGGTTAAAAATCGATCCAAAATTATGGCGACAAGGGCGCAAACAAGCAAGCAGACACCACGAGTTAATATAAAGGATTTAAAAATAGTGTCTGGATCTCTAGACTAGGTTCTTTTTATCTGGTAAGCGGTAAGTTTACTAGTTTAAGCTTCATATTGTGAAAAATCGAGAATCCAGTGTTAGTTTAACTTGAAATACTCAGTGTTACATTCATATTTGATATAATTGAAAAGAAAGCTTTATTTCCTTTCTTATAGGCAAACTGAGAAATAGAGACATACGAGACTGATAAGGCTTTAAAAAACACAATTAGGAAAACTGTTACTTTTAATTTTTAGCTTCATGCTAAATTTTACAGTTTTTAACTGACATAATACTTTTATTTTGTACACATCATTTGAAAAAAATCATTTAGTTAAAACCAAATTATATTTGTATTATTTATCTAGACTATTTTTTACTTTAAAAAAATCAATTTAAATGGCAAAAATCTCTTATTAAAGTGTATTTATATTCTGCTGCAAATAGCACTTAAGAAATAAATCTCATACATATTAAAGTGTTTATATATTTTCTCAAAAGAGCACTTCAGAAATAAATCTCTTATTAAAGTGTTTTTATATTCTGCTCAAAAGAGCACTTCAGAAATAAATCTCATTTACTTAAATCAGTGTAATGAATGACAGGAAAAAAAATTACGCATTATTAAAGACTTATGAAAGCTGGAGATTAATTTTAATAAATTTTGTTTGAAAAAAAACTCCCAATGGGGTTCTTCCCACGTAAATAGATTTTTAAAATAAACATAAAAATATAATATGTGTACTTCATCGTTATACCTGAGCTTAAACCGAACAAATATAATATATGCATTTCATTGTTATACCTGAGCTTTTTATGATAATTTTATAAATATCAACACTTTGCAAATCCAAATGCAGGTCTGATATATACCTTTAAGAATCTAATTAAAATATGTTGAACATATAATACAATGTTGATTTACCTATATTTTAGCGGCTTTTCTCAGCTTGAAAAATGTTGTAAATGTACTAAGAACTTTTGTTTACAATGGTACAGTAGTTCATATGGCTGGCAAAATACAATGACTAGTATATTTAAAAACAACATGTTTTAAAGTTAAACATTTTCTTTTAACAGTTGAATGACTGTTCTATTGTTTTTATTAACACCTGCACAAAGGTGAAACATTAAAAATAAAGAATTGAAAATTCTATCCAACTATCCTTACACAAAAGCGAAACATCAATGTATTTCTTTTAGATGTTACGATGTCTAAAGTAAGAAAAGTAAAATGAAGTGAAATGAGCTTGTTTGAATTATATCACAAACCAGTGAAGTGAGTTTGTTTGAATTTGAAATTGGAATAAAGTTTATCAGGAGTAAAATAATCCTTAAAACTTTATTGAAAATGTATCCTTAATAAAAGGATCGAAGTCAAGTGAATGTCACTTGGAAAGAGGATGACACTACCACACAAGATACTGCAGGTGATAAGTTAGATATGCATATATATTAGAGTAAATATAGAAATTGTATGGTTTACTTCATTTCAAATTATTCCGATTGTAAAATATATTTTGTCATTCATCTGTCATAGTGCTATACATTCTATTCAGCTAGATTCAAAATAATATTTAAGTAGTATGCGTAAATTATACTAAGTATGATAGATTTTAAACTGTACTATATTTACATCTTTTAAAAAAAGATAGCTAATATTTCTAGAACATATTCAAATTAAATACTCCATTACAGTGCTTTATTGTGCGGCGCTGATGTGAAATAACATTTTAATGCGCATTCGATAACAATTATTTTTAAATACAAAAATGTATCACTTATTTTAAAGACCCGAATTAGTGTTTCTTTTTGCATATATTAATAAAATTGATAATTAATAATATCGTAACAACTGTTGAATCATCAATTCCATAACCATTAAGTACAACATATTTAAAATAGCAAAACTAACACATATTGATATAAAATATAATAGAGTAAGTCACAGGATGGTTGGAGTATGCATCCATAGCACTATGACGTCAATTTTGATTTTATATTTAAATATATATACAAGGCGCGCATCAGGAGGTGTGCAAAATAATTATGAATTAAAACATTCTCACCGTAAAAAAAAATTATATGACGTCATTGCTGTAGCTTAAATTTTAATTTTGGAAAAGAGAGCGATGTAAAAAAGAATTTGAGGTTTTATAATTATAAAATACTTTGTGTATATTTCAGGAAGTTTAATATTTCTTATTTAACAAAAAAGGATAAGTTACTTGGGCTTTTGACAATAAAAAAAAGTAGGCGCCGTATGCGCCCTACAACCCCTAGTTATATTATATAATAGGATTGTTTTTTAAATTTAAAGAAAAAGTTTTTATTTGTAAATACGACAAAATGATGTAAAAAGTAAAGATAAACCAAACATTTCTGGATGACATTTTCACATGATTATTAAATTAGTTTTCTTGTAACATTTAACATTAGAAAAAACTTGGTATAAGTGTTGTCGTACAATAAGCTATGTAAATAACTTTAAATGTGTGAAATTGTTGAACGCCGCTGGGACAAACTTAATAACGAAATGATGAATACCTTGGGAACAAAACAACGTCCTCGAATTTAAAGTCACTAACAAGACAAGTTTCATGGTTGGCTTGCTTGGAGCTTCGATAAGTGATAACATTTCGCCGATTAACAAAGAAGGGAAACATCACATACTCTCAAGTAACTACCATAACATCTCCATAACATCCTGCTTAAGAAAATTAGCTGAGATAATGGTCAATGTTTGGTTCTGATACTCTCAAAGTCAAGCGCCGGGACTACAGGAAAAAAATGTCTATTGATCATAGTATCTGTCATCTCCAGTGCATTACCGAAGTGCTCCAAAAACAAAGTCATACAGGTGCAGTGTAGTTTTTTATACTTCTATCAGCATATGATAGAGTCTGGAGGTACTTGTCTGTTTTATACTTCTATCAGCTTATGATAGGGTCTGGAGGTCCTGGTCTGTTTTATACTTCTATCAGCATATGATAGGGTCTAGAGGTCCTTTGTCTGTTTTATACTTATATAAGCATATGATAGTGTGGAGGTCCTGGTCTGTTTTATACTTCTATCAGCATATGATACAGTCTGGAGGTCCTGGTCTGTTTTATACTCCTATCAGCATATGATACAGTCTGGAGGTCCTGGTCTGTTTTAAACTTCTATCAGCATATGATAGGGTCTAGAGATCCCGGTCTGTTTTATACTTCTATCAGCATATGAAAGAGTCTGGAGGTCTTTGTCTGTTTTGTACTTCTATCAGCATATGGAAGGGTATGGAGGTCCTGGTCTGTTTTTTACTTTATCAGCAAATGATAGAGTCTTGAGGTTCTGGTCTCTTTTGTACTTCTATCAGCATATGATAGAGTCTGGAGATCCTGGTCTGTTTTATACTTCTATCAGCATTTGATAGAGTCAGGAGGTCCTGGTCTGTTTTATACTTCTATCAGCATATGATAGGGTCTGGAGGTCCTGGTCTCTTTTATACTTCTATCAGCATATGATAGGGTCCTGGTCTGTTTTGAAACTCCTATCACTTAGAGAAACTGCGATACATTTGTACAATAATAACGTATTAAGTCACTTAGAGAAACTGCGATACATTTGTACAATAATAACGTATTAAGTCACTTAGAGAAACTGCGATACATTTGTACAATAATAACGTATTAAGTCACTTAGAGAAACTGCGATACATTGTACAATAATAACGTATTAAGTCACTTAGAGAAACTGCGATACATTTGTACAATAATAACGTATTAAGTCACTTAGAGAAACTGCGATACATTGTACAATAATAACGTATTAAGTAAACGATATTTTAAAATAGCACAATATATGAATCAAAACATCACTGGTTAGTCAGTCACTTATTAAATAAGTAGATTCACTTTAGTCATCACGACTAATATCGTCAACAATAAAACAACATTATATGAATCAAAACATCACTGGTTAGTCAGTAACGTATTAAATAAGTAGATTCACTTTAGTCATCACGACTAATATCGTCAACAATAAAACAACATTATATGAATCAAAACATCACTGGTTAGTCAGTAACGTATTAAATAAGTAGATTCACTTTAGTCATCACGACTAATATCGTCAACAATAAAACAACATTATATGAATCAAAACATCACTGGTTAGTCAGTCACTTATTAAATAAGTAGATTCACTTTAGCCATCACGACTAATATCCTTAATGACAAAAGAACTCGCAAGTCAAAGAAGAAGTTAACGATATTGAAAATAATTCTTAACTTGTGTCATCTCTAAATTGATCATTTGAAAAAGATTATGAACGTCGATAAATTCAAAATGTTGAATACTATAATCACTTGGTTTTGTTCAAACACTTGAATAATGGGTTGTTAATGTTAAATAAGTGTAAAAATTTTTGTTGCAAATTAAAAATTATTTTTTGTTTTGTTTCTATTTTCGATTTGTTTCTATCCAGTAATTACACTCAATTTTACGGTTTCAGGCAAACAGATATTTCATTTGTGTTCGTTTCTTTTTTATATGAACAAGGAAACAGGACGATCTAATTACA
>CALYLW010001647.1:90000-103008 GCA_944989445.1 Ampullaceana balthica | reverse complement strand
ACCGCGCCGGTTTTGCGTTCTGGGGGCTGGGTAGGGTTTGGGCTGGTTACCTTGGTGGTCCCGTGTCGGGGTCGTGGGGCACTGGTCTCATACCTGTGGGTGGGTGTGGTGGTATTGCGCGACGCGGGGGCACTCGCTAGTCGCGCTGGGGTGTGTGGGTGGGGGTGGATGCGGTTGGAGTTAACCTTGGTTCTAGGTGGAGCCCTAAGCCGGGGCCGTGGGGGCGAATAGACATCTGGGGCGGCGCGGGGCGGAGACGGAGTGGGGTGTCTAGGACAGTTTATGTTTGCTTAATCTGGGGTTCGGTGGGTTATCGTACCCATTCTCGGCCTCAGTTCGTGGGGGGCACGGGGCGGGCGGCTGGCGCCTAGTGCAGCTTGGGTGGATGGTCCCTGGATTAAAGCCAATAAAGAATGTCTCTCACCTTACTGGGTCTCGTTAAAATTTGGTTTGTCTTCATATCTAAATATACATATCTCTGAAATCCATGGGTATTATATATTATATATATATTTATGTATAATACCCACGATTTCATGAGATATGTATATGTATAATATAAGTCAAACCCTATTTTAACAAGACCCAGTAGGTGAACATTTCTTTATTAGCTTTAATCCAGGGACCTCCTCCTCCCACCCCACGTTTGCACCACCGCCCCCCCCACCACCAATCTAACCTTAGTTAATGTCAACAAATGTCTAATTACACCATGAGGAAGTCTAGTTGAGCACCTGCCCCGCGAATCTGCTCTCATCGACACCTGAAAGGTGCATTCTGACGAGTCGAGCCGAAAGGAAACTTTGAAACCGTTCAACTGCAAGGCTCGAGTATGTGTCGCCAATATTTGTCGCGGCTAATTGGCTCATCTAGGGGCGACCACTCGGTTTGTGTAGCTCTTCGGTAGAAACGGATTACCTGCAATCGTGAGGACGGGATTAGAAGGTGGCACACTCACGAGTGTCGTTGAGAGGGTCTATTCCTATTAGGACATGGATCACTCTTCCCATCGAGGGTTGAGGATTCAATAAGTTGCCATTTTGATTGGAGGCTAATGGCGTGTCAGCAGAGCAAAAACTTAAAGTGGAGAGTAAATACGAAACAAAAAAAATCTGACTTTTTTGTGAAGCTGCAGAAATAAGGTTACGTAACTTATTTTGAGTTTTTAAAAAACACACCATTGGAAAAGAGAAGAAGCTATAATAAGTATGGATGGAAAACTTAAATATTCTTTTTGCACGGTACTAGTCTCATGTAATCTACTTAGTAATTCGTGTAGTTTAACTTTATCTGTCACTTTCTTGAAAGTAAACATTTTTTCTTAAATGGCTTTTTTTTTACAGTCACTAATGACTCGTAATTCCAATCGTTGATCTCCTCTCAGAGGCGTCACTAGAGTTGGTATCACCCCTTGTGATAGTGTCCCCCGGTACGGTCCGCACCCCCGCACCCCGCTAGTGACGCCTCTGTCTCTTCTCTCACTTTTCAAAAAAACCTCTTTAACTGCTGGGCTTTGTGTTTGCCCGTGTGAACTTCATGGCCAGATGGGGTAACTGGGGCCTTGGACCAAATGCCACCGTGACCTTGACCGTCCCGTTGACGAGGGCGCACGTGAAGCCAGGCACCCTGGGACGGCAGACGTTCACGTGCATTAAGTGACTTCGATCGCGGGCCTTCTACCATCATCAGACGGTAGCCGAAGTAGTCAGGCTGCAATATTTTTTTATTCAGATGACAAGGTGATCTTCGAGTACAGCTTGTATCTGCAAATGTTAAATGTTCAATTAGACTCAACAAGAAGAAAGTGGAAAGAAGATGGTATAAATCCTGTCGGAGAATCGATATGATTTCCAGAGAAACGAATACAGCTCTACGAGAATTAGAAAAATGAAATTATTACTTCGTAAATAGAGTTGACAATGCTTCCCCCAGCCGCCCCTGCCCCCCTCTCACTTTAAATGTCATATTTTTATTGAAGTAAGTTGATATTGATTGCTATGAGTGGTGAAGTGTCAGTAATCATGGAATATGACATGATATTCCCTTTGAAAATAAATATTTTCCTGGAATTGTTTAGTGAAAAACAAGTTATTGGAAACTCTTTGATTGTAAGATTCGGGTTGTCCCGGGAAAGTGTTGGGGGTGTGAAGATCCCGGTTGTCCCGGGAAAGTGTTGGGGATGTGAAGATCTGGGTTGTCCCGGGAAAGTGTTGGGGGTGTGAAGATCCGGGTTGTCCCGGGAAAGTGTTGGGGATGTGAAGATCCGGGTTGTCCCGGGAAAGTGTTGGGGTGTGAAGATCCGGGTTGTCGCGGGAAAGTGTTGGAGATGTGAAGATCTGGGTTGTCCCAGGAAAGTGTTGGGGATGTGAAGATCCGGGTTGTCCCAGGAAAGTGTTGGGGATGTGAAGATCCCGGTTCTCCCGGGAAAGTGTTGGGGGTGTGAAGATCCCGGTTGTCCCGGGAAAGTGTTGGGGATGTGAAGATCCCGGTTCTCCCGGGAAAGTGTTGGGGGTGTGAAGATCCCGGTTCTCCCGGGAAAGTGTTGGGGGTGTGAAACGTTTTAATGAGATGTTGCTCATTGATCGAGCTAAAGTAGCCTACCTACCAAGAGGCAACTACGACATTATTAATAAAAAGATGAACACATCCTGGGGCATCCCTGTGGATGAGGGGAAGGGGTAAACTATTTCAATCTGGACGCCAACTTACACTTGTCTGCTATTAGAAAGGGAAAATACCCCTGAAACTTCAATTTACTCCGACTGCTAGTAAACTTTATTGCACTGCTTACATGACGCACCTGCTATTTGTAAATTAACCCTGGACCTTATTAGCAAGTGTGAAGTGACATATTAATCTGATTTTTTGGGGGGTAAGATCTGTAAGTCTTCTAAAACAAATAAGATATCAAATGATCTTGAGAAAACAAATAAGATATCAAATGATCTTGAGAAAACAAATAAGATATCAAATGTTCTTGAGAAAACAAATACGTTTTTATTAGCTCAATTATATTTAATAAATCAATTCTTCATTGCAATAACTCAATTGGTTCTAACATTTATAATCACATTCTATAGCGATTTGAAATTGTTAGAATAAAGGAAGAATCACTTACAGGTTTTTAAATGACATTTTCAGAATAGTTTATTTATACGATTAAATAATGTTTTAAAGGGTGTGGTATTTTATTTTGCATGGAAACAGTTGATAAGGTCAACAATCGTTATGCTGTACTCTTTGATAAAGTTTCTATAATTGATGGAATTTATACCCCAACAACATTCACAAACAATTGCATGGAAAATGTACGCTGAAGTACAAGATCAGTAGACTGTTCATACTTAAATATCATGAGATTCGCTGGCAGCTAAACTTGATACATATGTCTCTACAATCTGAGTTAAATCTTGGGATATCATATGTCTTTATTAACAGTAACAGTATTTCAGATTTTAATATACGTATGCTGCAGTAAATCAATAGTTACACGTTTAAATTTCACATATTGACCATTATTAATTTTAGAATAATGTGTTACATATTGTTGAACAAATCAGATCAATAACATTTGTAACTTTCATTGATCATTTTAACTCACTCATCAACATACAAACATACAAACGAGCATGCTAGTCTAGCATGGATAATATTAACGCTCTATCTCAATATGAAATGGCAGGAAAAAGTTCCAGACACCGAAATATTAGCCAGGTCAGGACTCCCCAGCATCCATACTAGCCTCATGCAGAGCCAACTACGCTTGGCGGGGCATGTAGTGCGCATGCCCGACCATCGCCTCCCCAAGAGGCTCTTCTATGGTGAGCTTACCGCAGGGCATAGAGCACGCGGAGGTCCACGAAGCGATACAAGGATGCACTTAAAACTGCTCTAAATGCCTTTGACACTAGACATGACTCCTGGGAAGCAGCAGCCAGTAACCGAGCCCACTGGCGCTCTACGATATGGAATGGCGCAGCTGTCTGTGAGCTAATAGACAACAGGCTGTCAAGACAAAACGTCAAGCCAGGAAGGACCGTACCCAAAACCCACCTGAAGTGATCCCATCCATCTCTTGTCCGACACGCGGACGCCAATTTCGTGCTAGAATAGGGTTAATAAGCCACCAGAGGACACACGTGGCGGCCTAGCACAGGTAAAATACAAATATGATGAGAGTGGTCATCGTCGACTACGACGGACGAACAAAAACACAATGTTAACGCTATAGAAGAAAGTATCAAATAAATGATTTACATCTTCATTGCAGTGTCCCCGTACAGGTATTCTTCTGTACATTCAAAGTCAAAAGTTTTTGGTTGATGTTTACATGCATTAAACTATTTATTTTGTCAGGGAGAGAACGCTAGGCACGGCGCATCTTTTAGGGCGGAAGTTCTATCTTAGGGCCCAATGGTGTCAAGCCTGGGTTGACTAAATGCTGCTGTTGCGCCCCATTCTATTACACTGATCGGCCTTGAAGTGTGTAAGAACTCAATCCAAGACGCTGAAGGCTCCCGAGAAAAGGCGAGTTGGAAGGTGATGTATAGGGAATCATCGAGTACATACCTAAAATCATTTCTAAATTACCTACTGGGAGAGAAATTTTGTTTCAATTTTGTCTGTTAGGTCAGTTGTTTCATTTATTATTTGAAATTTGATTTTTCAAGTCAGCTCTTTAAAAAAAAATAGAAACATACACATAATGACAAATTTTATGTATTTTTAAAAATAAAAAGCAAAATTGTAGTAATATAAAAAATACACATGTTTATAACATGATATTATTGTAAAGTTAAAAGCAATTTCCTAGTTCAAATGGTGATCTTTAAATTTTATTTATTTAAAAAATGAATTTGAATCAAATTTTTCAGTATGAATGATTTTTTAATTTTAATGTTTTTTTAGAGCTAGTTTTAATTCCGTGTTATCGTGTTAAAAGACTGCAATTTAATGATATAGTCAGTTAGCTATCTATGCTGCTCACTGTCTTGTTTATACTAGTATTGACAAACAAAAATTAAATATATTCTTACAATTATTGATTATCATCATTAGGGGGCCGTCCATAAATGACGTCACGCGCCGATGGGTAGAGGGGGGGGTCACGTCATTTGTGACGATGTGTGATGACGGGGAGGGGGTGTTTAAGAAATGTGACGTCACATCAAAGCGCGCAACTTTAAGTAAAAGTCTGACTTAAATATTTGATGTCTTGCGATTTATGTAATGCCGTTTTCAATGCTTTCACATCTGTTACGATATTAAGAATGCAGACTGGCACTAAATACATATTTAAATGACAAAAAAGTAATAATTTGGAACATGCTCATTTTTCATTTTCAAAATAGCTTAGTGAGCGGGGGGGGATCAGCTTTTTACGTCATTGGAGGGGGGGATGTCTAAGTTTTTGTGATGAAGTGTGACGAGGGGGGGGGCCAAAAATCGGCCAAAAACTGCGTGACGTCATTTATGTTCGGCCCCTTATCAGTGATGCTACCGCCTATGCAGGTTCTTTGCTTGCTCGGTTTCCTTTGAACGCTCTGGACTCCCCAACACTTGAAGTTGATTCCCCAGTATACAATCAGTTCTTCTCTACATTCCTTTATAACTAAAAATTTCATCAAATTTAGTGCAATGAAATATATATCAGCTATTATAAACACGTATATTGACGTTAAAAGCGTGGAGAGAGGTTATGAGTTGACACACGACGTTTGCATATTTGATACGAATGGGGTCGTGTGCAAAGAATCATGGGCTGCCATCTTTTGTTATATTCGTCTTTAAAATGTAGGCCCTATTTGTCAATTTTGTTCCAGTGGTACTGTCAAATATTCGTGGTATACGTTATCAGGTTGGTGTGTTATTGAAATCAACGAACTCAGGGTGTAAATATGTAAAAAAATGTTTGTTTTTGAACGTTTCTGTTTATTCCTTGTTTTTAATGTTTTAGTCAACCGTGTCAACGTTTTGCAAAAAAAATAATAAATAAATAAAATAAAAAATAAATATATATTTTTTTTTAAAATTTTAAAAAATAAAATAAAAATAATTAACTAACTCTGTGAAAAGAAAACTGAACCAAATTTCGATCTTTAGGTTCAACTAATTCTATAAACTCAACTATATGCTTATGGTGATGTCAAAGAGATTTCTAAACTAGGACGGAGCACATCGATTCTTAGATGTTGGGTTGGGTTTTTGTTCGTATTTCAAGTTTAGAAACAAGGCAATGATCCCCGGATGAGACGAGAAGATGTTTTCCAGATAGAGGCGGGATTCTAAATGAGTTACAACGCGTTTTATTTTTCTGCATTAGGGCGCATTGATGGGGAGAGTGGGGCGCAGAGGGGATTGGGCGTTGGCTACATAACGTCTTGTTTTTGAAGAAAAAAAATGCCATGACATTATAGATCAGAACGGTCAAGATGGTGGATGCTGGAGTAAAGGTGGTGGATGGTGGAGTCAAGATGGTGGATGGTGGAGTCAAGATGGTGGATGGTGGAGTCAAGATGGTGGATGATGGAGTCAAGATGGTGGATGATGGAGTCAAGGTGGTGGATGCTGGAGTCAAGACGGTGGATGCTCGATTCAAAATTCTGGATTGTTAAACAAAAATAAAAAAACATTCCAATTTTTTTATCCCTTATCATTCGACTTGTTTTAAGCGAATATACCTTACTTAATTAAAGGTTCCCACACTGCTATTTACAACATTTCCTCAATAAGAAGTGATTGTTTCAAATTTGATTTAAAACATTGTGTTATCTTGTTTTCCCCACTAGTTGCGATCCCCAACTTTGCCTCAACTACCCGAGTTATTCATCATGGTAACACTTAAACACGTCTGTTACAGAAATGAACTTGGATGATGGCATAGTGGTAATAATTTAACAAGTCTGTTACAGAAACAGAAATGAGCATTTAATGTCAACGTGGTAACAATTGAACAAGTATGTTACAAAATTGAACTCCGATGTCATCCTGATAACGCTTGTGACGGCTTACGGAAGGGACGCAAGTTCGGGAGTGTATTGCGATGTTTGAGCCACGTCTTCCCCAAAGATAAGGTCAACCACTAAGTGACGGCCCTTGTAAGGGTTACTCTCCCTTTCTCCTTATCCTTAGGAACTTCCATTGTGCTCAGATCGAGGCCCTGATCAGCTTGGTACACTTCTGGGACTTAAAGCAAATGATTTTTTGGGGAAAGTCAGGTTCCGCAAAAGATAATGAACAATTTTCCATTTTCATTCCTAAGCTTTAGTCTTATCTTTCGTCTAAGCAGGGTAGCCAAACGTATCTCAACCATGTTCCAAAAATCTGATCTGCTTGTAGTTCCTTATCACACACACACACACAAGAAATTAATAAAAATACGAATGACAAGAACGAAAAGCAGAATAAACGAACTTATTCAATGCATGCTAATGAAAACGAAATTATTTTTTTTTAAATACAGAAGTAGTTGAAATATTTATCTCTTAGTTTCGATCTCATTGTTAGTATTTCATTTTCTGCATTAAAAGAAAAGAAAAAAAAAGAAAGGAAAAAAAAATCATTTGAGTTCAATTTCAAAATGAAATATTAATGTAAAGATACAATGACAAGCGGTATGTTGTTTACTATCTTTCAGAGTGGTTTGTCCCCTGCCCTAGACATCCACACATTCATCCCATGGATTAGCTGAATGGCTTCTTTGGGCCCGTCCATAAAGTACGTCACGCTCCAGTTGTAATAAAGTGTGACAGTTTGTGACAGGGGGGAGGGGGGGTCCGGCCATGTGTGGCGTCACGGTGTTTTCTATTAAATTTTAATTATTTTGTTAATCAAAATGAAAAATTTCTTTTCAAAGTGTGACGTACTTTATGGGGTGGGGGTCTGAGATTTTTTACAAGGAGGGGGGGGGGTTAAAATGGTAAAAAATAGCGTGACGTACTTTATGGACGGCCCCTTTACTACGAGTCTTTCTGAAGTTTAGAATTTAAGAAGCTGAACTATTAATTTTTTATAAAGTCCCATAACCCATGGTCGAAGGGGGTCCTAATGTTTCCATAATAACTTACTAAGGGCTTGATAGACCTTGTTGGGCGCCCCATCCCCCTTCCACGTCAGCGGAGGACTTAGCGTTAGTCATTCATCAACATTTTACACGCTTTTATTTAACTCACACTGTTTGTATCTTGTATTCTTCAAATCTTGTAATATAAAATTAAACTACTTTTGATGATTCTAGAGATCTAAAAGTTTTACCACAGTTAGATATTGGCTTACAATGCATTGTGTCAAAATTTCAGATCGATCGATTGTACCCTAATTAAATTAATACATTTTTTAAATGTAGTTTATCTCAATATAGCATGTGTAAGATTTCAAATTTTCCAACGTAAAATTAAACCGCTTCTGATGGTCCTAGAGATCTCAAAATTTTACCACAGATAGATCTTGGATGACAATGCATTGTATTAAAATTTCAGATCGTACAGCAATCAAATTAATGCATTTTTAAAAATGTAGTTTATCTCAATATAGCATACATATGTAAAATTTAAAATTTTCCAAAGTAAAATTAAACCACTTCTGATGGTCCTAGAGATCTCAAAATTTTATCACAGATAGATCTTGGAAAAAATGAATTGTTTCAAATTTCAGATAGATCCAATTAAATTAATTCATTTTTAAAGTTTATCTCTATATAGCATCTACTAATTAAATTGAATTGATAAGGTAGAAAAACGGATTAAAAATTTTTTTTGACTAAAAAGTAGAAAATAAAATACTTTTAAAAAATCACGAATCTACAATGCTCTACGATAGTAAATTGATAACAATGAACTCTACAGTGACGTAGTTATCGATCATAATGCACAAATAAATCATAATGATTTACTTCGTGTGCAACAAATAGAACCAGAAACAAATGAAGATCAAGACGTTAGTGCATATAAAGAGTTTAGAGATGCTTCGAGATGCTACTATCATATTAATTATAAACATTTATCTATATGCAAAAGAATAGTTGCAAAGAGAAATGAGTTGTGATGGACACTCATTACAGCTCACTATCATGTACAAGGCTGCGAAACATAAATACAAATTTGTATGAATATTAATAAACATTAAAAGTTTCACTAATTTGATCATATCTGTGCTACTATCATCTAATTAGAAATATTTATCTATATGCAGAAGAATGGTTGCAACGAGAAATGAGTTGTGATGGGCGCCCCACGCTTTTATGTGCAGTGGATAGGTTCACGGATTTCACCTGCAATAATATAACATTTTATTTTCTTCTTTTTAGTGCACTTTCAATATGTAAATAAAAGCGTGTCCTTTTAAATTTTTTAAAAAAGTATTTTATTTATTGTGGCTTTAACGTGTGCTAGTTCCCCGCCCCTCAGCTTGTGTGGTGAGCGCACTATTTACTTCGCTATCCAGCAGCCACTATTAAAGTATGAATGTAATAAATACTTATTTTTTCGTTTGAATTGATTAATGAGAGCTCAAATAAAATGCGAAAGAAATTTTTTAGAAATAATATAGTTGAAAAGAAAGTCTTATAAAATTAGAATCTCATATTAACGATCCAAAGTAAGAAGAAAAAATGAGTGAATTCATAAAAATGAGGAAGCTAAATGACAAAATGAGACAATATTTTTATAAAAATTATTTTTTAATAAAATTAATTTTAAAAAATTAAAAAAGAAGGAAGAAACAAGACAAAGAAAAGTGAACCGTTCATTGGTAATCGTTTCCTTCGTTTGAGACAGAAGTGACTAGAAGTCTTGGTTGAATCACGCTGTCTTCAGACGACTTGCTTCACACATACAGCTATCAAGTGACGGACACCGACACACGGGTCCAACAAACAAACACTTTTAACACCCGCGAGTATCGGTAACCCTGCGTCACACCTTCACCCACCCACCCACCCGCATCCTGGCACTCGCCAGTGCCCACTAAGAGGTCAGAGTTCAGCACGGAGTCACCGCAAGCGGGACTCACACACGCAATGCCGCCATTTTTTCAGAGCCCGGGTGTTAACAAAAGTTGACGCGGTCATATCTGCTGGGGGGCGGCCTGTCACCATGTTCGTCGGAGTAACGGACCATTTGGGCCGTCCTGGGGAAATCCAGGAGGAATTACGGCCCTATGTTTGGGTTTTGGGGGTGGGGGGGGGGCAGGGAGGAGGAAGGGTGTCGTCCGTTCAGAATGGAATTGGTTTGTGGAGAAGATTAAACGTTGGGTCTTGGGTAACGTTCGCGCGACCGACGGTCATTTGTCCAGGGATGTCATAACATGAGGAGGACGGATTTGTGGTCTCCAGGAAATGTGCTCCACAACACCGGCATCATGGTATTGCGGGGTTCATGTTTATGATTCATGAGGACTAGTCGTGGTTAGCCAGTGAATCCAGGGGGTTAACGCATATGACGGTGGCTAGTCGTGGTTAGCCGGTGAATCCAGTGGGTTAACTGCATATGACGGTGGCTAGTCGTTGACTGATACGCGACAAATCATCCTCACAATTTGACTCATGATTTTGTAAGAACCACATATTTTTTTATATTATTACATGAATTCCCGTTTATCCAGATCCAAACATTTTCTTTTTCTAACACAGTGTATTTCCCCACTAAACTATCCCTATTGCCAAAGCGACTTCTCAAATAACTAAACTTACTGTCGCCGGACGTTGGACGTGCGAGAGTGTCACTTAAGATCTTTCCTAAATGACTAAAATTGTATGGCGAGCATTTGCTGGTAAAAACACGACAATAAGCGCTTATGCATATTTTCCTTTACATGTATTAACTATCAACAAGAGAGATGGATCTCCATATATACACAAGTTATCTATATATGTACGGTGCAGAATCCAGGAATAGAGCGGCTCATAACTGATCCTAGAAAATTCCACGAGCTACTGCACCAGAAACTTTCCTCCCAGAAGGTCATCAGTCATCTGAGCACCCACAGACAGATTAAGCTAGAGCAAAACTTTAGCAAGTGGTATTGATAGTTTGGCAAGCCAACCATTATGCATCAATACAATCAGAAAGACCCTACTGTGAAGATCAGGCTTTACTACAGTAAAGATGTATACTAACTGGGAGCTCATCCATCCATTCATCCACCAATCCATCCCATCCATCCGTCCATCCGTCCGTCCATCCATCCGTCCATCCATCCATCCACCACCCATCCATCCATCCACCCGTCCGTCCGTCCATCCATCCATCCATCCATCCGTCCGTCCGTCCATCCATCCATCCATTCATCTACCATCCATCCATCCACCCATCCGTCCGTCCATCCATCCATCCATCCATCCATCCATCCATCCATCCATCCATCCATCCACCCATTCATCCATCCATCCATCCGTCCGTCCATCCATCCGTCCATCCATCCATCCATCCATCCATCCATCCACCAATCCATCCATCCATCCTTCATTTCACCCATCCATCCATCCGTCCATCCATCCATCCATCCATCCATCCGTCTGTCCGTCCGTCCGTCCGTCCGTCCATCCATCCATTCATCCACCAATCCATCCATCCATCCACCCATCCATCCATCCATCCACCCATCCATCCATCCATCCATACATCTATCCATCCATTTACCCTCCCAAGTTAGGCAACTGCAGCGAGCTGCATGTGACCCGTGGGCCACAGTTTGCTCACCCTTATTTACCTCATTATCTATTTGTCACTCTATACACACACACACAAACTACTTATAAGCATACATCACTTCTCACACACATTCTATAATGGACAGCACGTTCATATCTTAAGTCCTGTATGTTGTCTATGGTGGGACACTGCACGCAAATATCACCCAGATACTGCACCATTTAAATGATGGATTGAACCTACAAAGAGAAACTGGTCAGCCACGCACGAATGCCCAATGTCCAGTCCAAGACGATCTTTGATCGATGTCGCTTTCAGGGTCTATCGGCCCTATGGTCATTTTTAATGGAAGGGGCGTCATAGTTTTGTGTCGCGTATTAAGTGGCTTGTGCCAGGGAGGGTTTCATAATTACAAATCTGTCCATTTCTTTTGCACATGGCTATAATATACAAACACGACAGTGGCCATTTCTTCCGAACACTCTTTAAATGAGAAATTTCTTAATGTCTGAATACCAGACCATTTTGGATTTACAAAGTCGTGTGACCGCTGCGATCACTGGTCACTATAGTGACATTCAATCTGTACAATGAATTCAATAACGTCCATTATAACTGTAAATGCGACCATGGTTGACCGATGAGGCGAGCGTAAAATCATGGAAGTGCTACTAATGCTGGTCCTAGCAATAATGCCATATTGAATATTCATAACTTTCGATAGCTGACCCATGCTCTAAGTTGTACGACATATTTCTATGTCAATTTATTATAATAGCGTCATCTACTTTCTTTCTCGCACGATTTTCTTGTCATTAAAATTATGTTTACAACTTTCTAGCTTGACTCCCTCCCATCCCCACCCCCTTTTCCCAACAGTTTTCTTACATCTTCGTCTACAATATGTTATCTCAAATCTTTCTCTCTCCCCTCCACCCCTCAATCCCGTTTGTAATTTCTCCACAGCATACTGTCTGACTGAAGCTAAACCTCCCGAAAACACCATTACCCTATTCCAAAAAAAAACCCAAAAAAACACAGAGCTATGTAGAGCTTCATCTTCAGACTAGATCACGGGTAAAGATCATAGCGACATCTCCGGTCCCCGTCGTGACTATAGCATGCATATACCCCCATCTCTCCACCCCATCTTGGCCATTTAGAGCTATACATCTTTCCACCCCATCTTTGCCATTCAGAGCTATACATCTTTCCACCCCATCTTTGCCATTCAGAGCTATACATCTTTCCACCTCATCTCTGCCATTCAGAGCTATACATCTTTCCACCCCATCTTTGCCATTCAGAACAACATAACTTTCCACCCCATCTTTGCCATTCACAGCTATACATCTTTCCA
>CALYLW010001647.1:0-87500 GCA_944989445.1 Ampullaceana balthica | reverse complement strand
TACATAAACAAGTACATGACGCTACATAAACAAGTACATGACATGACGCTACATAAACAAGTACATGACGCTACATAAACAAGTACATGACGCTACATAAACAAGTACATGACGCTACATAAACAAGTACATGACGCTACATAAACAAGTACATGGCGCTACATAAACAAGTACATGACGCTACATAAACAAGTACATGACGCTACATAAACAAGTACATGACGCTACATAAACAAGTACATGACAATGACGCTACATAAACAAGTACATGACGCTACATAAACAAGTACATGACGCTACATAAACAAGTACATGACAATGACGCTACATAAACAAGTACATGACGCTACATAAACAAGTACATGACATGATGCTACATAAACAAGTACATGACGCTACATAAACAAGTACATGACGCTACATAAACAAGTACATACAATGACGCTACATAAACAAGTACATGACGCTACATAAACAAGTACATGGCGCTACATAAACAAGTACATGACGCTACATAAACAAGTACATGCGCTACATAAACAAGTACATGACGCTACATAAACAAGTACATGACATGATGCTACATAAACAAGTACATGGCGCTACATAAACAAGTACATGACGCTACATAAACAAGTACATGGCGCTACATAAACAAGTACATGACGCTACATAAACAAGTACATGACGCTACATAAACAAGTACATGACAATGACGCTACATAAACAAGTACATGACGCTACATAAACAAGTACATGACAATGATGCTACATAAACAAGTACATGACGCTACATAAACAAGTACATGACATGATGCTACATAAACAAGTACATGACATGCTACATAAACAAGTACATGACGCTACATAAACAAGTA
The DNA here is from genome assembly GCA_944989445.1 of Ampullaceana balthica. NCBI lineage: Eukaryota > Metazoa > Mollusca > Gastropoda > Lymnaeidae > Ampullaceana > Ampullaceana balthica. Next base: position 86,622 of record CALYLW010001647.1, on the reverse strand, counting down.
CATGACGCTACATAAACAAGTACATGACAATGATGCTACATAAACAAGTACATGACAATGATGCTACATAAACAAGTACATGACAATGATGCTACATAAACAAGTACATGACAATGATGCTACATAAACAAGTACATGGCGCTACATAAACAAGTACATGACAATGATGCTACATAAACAAGTACATGACGCTACATAAACAAGTACATGACGCTACATAAACAAGTACATGACAATGATGCTACATAAACAAGTACATGACATGATGCTACATAAACAAGTACATGACAATGATGCTACATAAACAAGTACATGACAATGATGCTACATAAACAAGTACATGGCGCTACATAAACAAGTACATGACAATGATGCTACATAAACAAGTACATGACGCTACATAAACAAGTACATGCGCTACATAAACAAGTACATGACGCTACATAAACAAGTACATGACGCTACATAAACAAGTACATGACGCTACATAAACAAGTACATGACGCTACATAAACAAGTACATGGCGTTACATAAACAAATACATGACACTTATACATAAACAAAAACATGTCGTTACAAAAACAAATAAATGAAGTTACATAAACAAATAAATGAATATGCATAAAGAAATGCCTGACGCTACATAAAATAGACTACGACTTTACATAAAACAATTCCCTGGCATAAAATAGTTAATACATTTCGTTATATAAGCAAATGCATAATGTTCAAACAAAAATATTTAAAAAAAAACCTGAGGTATTTCATGATCTCAAATATCAACTTAGAAAGATTGGCGAAAAACACTTGATATAGTACTTTCCCCCCCCCCTCTCTCTCTCTCTCTCCCCCTCTCTGTCTCTCTCGGCTGGATTCAACTTCTTGATTTCTGAGCCTGCAAAACATGCCAACGTTCAGTAATTACAATTTCAGCGACGATCACCAATTATCGATATCACCCCCTTCCCTCGCACACCGCAGGACTGGCCGCCATGATGATGGATGAACCTCTTCCGATCTCTTCGCTTTGTCTTAATATCGGCTTCTTTTTGTCGCCTTGGGAGTGCAGTGTGCACCGGATGGGAGGGGGGTGTCAGAGGGAGGGAGGGGGAGAGGGAGTGCGACGGAGCGTTGTTGGGGTGTGATTTGAGGATGTTGTGGCCGATGCAGCGAAAACGGCGTACGTTCGGGTCTTTGGGTTGAGACGTCTTCATTACAACTCAAGTGTCGTGCAGGGACACAAATCCCGTTCTGTTCTTATTATGGGATTGCTGACGTGACCCCACTAAAGCCAAGGGTGTTCGTATACGAAAGTAAAATGAAGAAAAACCCGGATGAGAATATCTATTTTTAGTGTCAATTTCGTCGACAAAAATGGAACATAAAAAAACAACAACACGCATGCTTAAATCCATGAACAACATTATTTTTTATACAAACACATTTAAATAATAGATGGATAATAAAAATAAAACGTGAATCATATTCAAAATCTTAGCTTGAGCTTGACTATGTAGCACTCGTTGTTGAATCTGAATTCTGTTAGTTTTCCCCCCTTGCTTATTTTGCTTCTGAACACCAGAAAAGATCTAAGCTTAAGGCCAAAGGTTTTTTGGAAGCCTCGTGTTTCAGTACTTTTTCTAATAATGTGCATAAGTTAAGACACAAGTTTCAAAAAAAAATAATTAAAAAAAAATCAAAAAATCATGGAACAGAAAGGTAAGGGAGAGTTTATTTTCCTGTGATTTTTTAAAAACGTATTATTTATGTATTTACTTTTTGGGGGGGGGGTGGGGGGGTGGGGGCGATTCAAACAAGTAATTCTGAAATAAAACACAATATGAAGTCATATCCCCTAACGCTACACAAGAATGTGTCAATATAATGCGCACCACGCAACAATCTAACATAAGTATTCACAAAGCGGGAAAACCACGGTGGGGGGTAGGACTATAATTTGAGTGGAGTTGTTGGACGTGTGCCTCAACAAACCAGAACAAACCAGAACAAACCAGAACAAACCAGAACAAACAAGAACAAAATAATTATCATATCAAACCAGATCAATTAATTAATGATAATTTCAGATCGACAGGAAAATTAAATTATTGAAATATATACGATGCACGATTAAATAGTTAATTACACGGAACTTTTTTAGCAACAGAAAAATAAAATATTAAGAGTGAAACTTTGAGGTTCAAGGCCATTGAATTGTTCAAGCTGTACAAATATGTTCAAAATTGTATTTAAAAACACGTGCATTGTGATCCAGTTCTGGTCGGAGGATGCAGTAATGGATCGCTCAGATGTCTTTATACAATTGAATACTGAAACACTTAGTGTTACAGATTGAAATGCTATAACCAAATTCCATCACAAAGCCGATTGAATTTCTTGTTTCCTTAATGGAACTGAAGGGACTGAAGGGACTGAAGGGACTGAAGGGACTGAAGGAACTGAAGGAACTGAAGGAACTGAAGGAACTATATAATTGGAATGAGGTATACATAAACTACTCATTCATTAAAACAAATTATATAAAGATGAAGAGAAAAAAAAATTATCGCGTTCTACTTTTCAGTTATGCATAAATCTTTATTTAAAATTTAAAAAATACTTTAATGGTGTATTTTCTTTTTTTAAAAGTTGTTAAAGATCATAGGAGAAAGCTAACAAAACAAAGAGTTAAAATATATAGTTTTATCTCGTGGAACAATTACGGTTATTAAATTTTATCCGAGACATTTAGATTATACACACATTTATCTTAAAACCATTAAAAGAAAATGTTACAAAAAGCGTAAATGTTAAGATTCAAGATTCAAGAGAGATCACGGGACACCATTTTAAAAAATGAAATTGTTTTAACTTTTTCATTTCTCATCTTTTTAATTCTTTCGTTTCTCTTCAATTTAGCTTGAAAAAATGACTTGCCTGTAAATCAGAATCTAAATTTTCAGTACAAACAAATATTAAACAAAACTATTGAATGAGTTAACAACACTCTGAACAAAAGTTAAGCTCTGTATGTCGAAGGGAACCGTACCAATACAGAGTTAAACGAAACTGATGCAGACATATTGTTCAAGAAAACATTTTAAAAATAAAATAATGATAATATAGATAGGCAATATTTTTGATGAGGCAATAGGTTTTACTTACTTACAAAAAACCAAAAAAAAACTTTAAAGATTATGTCAATATAAGGGGACTTCTCTCTCTCAAACACACACACACACTCACACATACACAAACGGAAACTTTTAAGCGATCGAATAAAACCAAGAATTATTTATAAAAAAAATGTCATTCATAGTACATGAAACTTAAAAATATTCCATTTACGAAACATTAATGGAATTTTTATCATTAAAAAAATTACATTCTCTAGATGCCATCCTCCTGTATCAATGCATTACAAAAATCCCCCCCCCCAAAACTCTGTAGAAACACTTAACATATACGCCATGACTTTCTAAGTTAAGGGAAATTGATAAAAAGAAATTTAAATTTTTAGTAGTTCACCCGCCGTTTAAAAAATATAAAGTAACATCTTCAAAACAGGACACCTGGGTGTGACCTTTTATTTCTTAAAGAATTCAATAAATCTGCGGGTTATTTTCGCTGTCACAAACTACGTTGTCGCTGGACTGATTCCTTCCCGAACGCATTAGTTCTTGGCGCTAATCTTTTATGGCGCCGCGGAGAAAGTCAATCCATCGGACACCAAGGAGGTGGTCAGGAACATACGCGCCCGAGAGAAGGATCAAAATATGCCCAAGGTGAACCTTTCACCGTCCGAGTCTATAAATCTATTTGAGGAGGGAAGGGGGAGGCGATCAATTTTGACATGCGCAATTATGCCGTTGGGCGTATTTATTTTCACCCGGGAGAGAACAGGGTTGTGTGCCCCTGAAACCTGGGGTTTGGGTTGGAAGGGTTGAGGGGAGGGGGGTCGTATGGGATGGAGTGGGGATGATCTGGCGTGGTGCGGGAGTGGGGGTGTGCGTGGGGTGGCATGATAGAAAACAGCGGCCACGAGACCGTCCTAGAACCAAAAAAAACGTGTCTTAATAAGCGATCTCGCGAGGATTAATGACCGTGGGAGAGGGGGGGAGAAGCAGAAAGAGAGAGAGAGATATACCTAGTCACGTGACAAGACCAGGGCGGGAAAAGGCTGATGATTGATCAGGACCTCGCGCCTTCATATCCAGTTTGACCGCCATCTCTTAAAGCCAGTGAGTGGCCGAGCTGCGCCTGTCCCCCCCCCCTTCTCCTTCCCACGATAAATACAGCCAGCAATTTACGAGCGCCGAGCGCCTTCATCAGGGTTGTCGCCCCTGCCAAGGATCTCTGTCGATTGATCGCCTCCAATTTGCCTCCCCTGTCCGCTGGCGACGTAGAGGAGCGAACAACAGGCTCCCGATACACACAAAAAAACAAAAAAAACAAAAAAAAACCAACGACATAAGCTTTTCTACATGCTGTAATTTTCTTGGTTTCCACATTTAACATTGAGATATTTTAATGATAAGCTGGGACATGGCGTACGGGGGTGTTAGGGAAGGGAAACTGCATGTTTTTTCTCGCCCGCGTCTCGCACGGCCATGCGTCTTTGTCCACTTGTACATGCCAGCATCGCTCACGGCCTGTATGGCTGTATGGTTATTTGCGCATAAACAATTGAGTCTGTGCATGTTCGTTTTTTGTTGTTGTTTTGTTTGGGTGGGTGGGGTGGGAGGGGGGGAGATTCTCTTTTCTGACCTGACGTGGAAATATGTGTGGAGTTCAGGGTCATAACATATCAGATGTATAGAATGAAACATGTTTTGTTTGACTGACCATCTGCCTGACCATATGGCTAACATCTGACTAACCATCTGACAAACCATCTCACTAACAATCGTTCTAACCATCCTTCTAATCATCTTACTAGCCATCCGACTAACCATCTTACTAACTTCTGACTAACTTCTGAATAACTTCTGACCAGAGGCGTCACTAGGGTTGGTGTCACCCGGGGCGGTAGCTCATGGTGTCACCCCTTCACGACTGAAGGGGCCGTCCATAAATGACGTCACGCGAGGTTGCCGATTTTTACCCCACCCTCCCCCAGCGTCATACTTTGTCACAAAAACTTTGACTCACCCCCTTTTTACGATATGACGTCACAAAGCTTTCACAACCCTCCCCCAAGCCGTATTTTCTCAATAAAAATTAGCATACTGCAAATTATTTTTTGTCATTTTAATATGTATTTAGGGTAAGTCTGCACTGTAATATCGTAACACGCCGTAAAGTCATTGAAAACGTAATTAAATAAATGGTAAGCAATCAAATATTTAAGTGGAACTTTTATTTAAAGTTTCGCCCTTTTAATGTGACGTCACATTTCTTAAACACCCCCCTCCCCGTACCACATCGTCACAGATGTGGACCCCCCCCTATGGCGGATTAAAAGGGGGGTGCTGAACGGGCTAAAAATAAAGCCCCCAATAAATTAAGGGCCCCCCAAACTTTTTATGAATTTTATTGTATAATAAAGTTGCAGGCCATTATGTTTGTACGAATCCCTGAAAATGTCTTTGACAGTCATAAGGTAATGCTGCAAATGAGTAGGAAGTATAACGAAACCAGGCTATTCTTTGTGAGAAGTGCATTGTAGCTCATTATGTGCCGTGCACAGCTCATTCCTTTAATTTGGTTGGGAAAAGAGCAGAAGGTTGTTCTACTGCGGTCAGATTTGTTTGTATTCTGCAAAATCTTTATACCCGACTTGTTACATCTACTCATCGTTGATAGGTACTTCAAAAACATATGAAATTGATACATGCTAAAAAAGCCTTGTCTGACACAAGATGGTCAGCCTGACATTATGCTGTAAGGTCTGTTAATAGTTCATACTATGAGAATATCGCAGCACTGGAAGAATTAGCAACGAATGAAAATCAGCCACGTGACTGCCACCTTGAAGAAGAATGACTTCTAAAGGAAATTGAACAACTGGAAGTCGCTATTTTACTTGAAATTTGGGAAACAATTTTAGAAAGGAAGTCTCTCATTGAGTTTGTTAAAAAATAGCATTCTTAATTTTATTCCTATGAAGACAAAGGAAAGGAAAAGTCCGTGGTAAAAACAGTGTAATCAATCTTCAATACTATCAAACAAAAAAGAAAGCGTCAGTTTGATAAAGGGACATCAACAAAACAGTATTCTCCTGGAGAAAAAAATTCAAGATTGAGGTATTTCTGGTAATCATTGACAAACTTTCTTAAGCCCTAAAACATTGGTTAGGTGCATATAAATACTTCCATGAGAAATTTGGCTTTCTTACAAACCTAACTGAGCTCAGCACTTTCGCCACCCGATGGGCAGCAACCAAGTTAATGGAAGAACATTCAAGTGATTTCGAAGAAAGGGTCGGTTAAATCCGAAGCAACCGTTTCGTCGCCCTCAATTTAGTAGTAACGCCATCGAGCGGTGCCGGTTTAGGGCCAGAAGATGGCGCCAAAGTGGTAGCGAGTCGTAGTAGGAAATTCCACCACCTCCTTGTGAGTGCAACTTAGTGGGAGGCATCTTCGACTGTATGTCCTGGATGCCCAGGTGGCCGCTTCAGAAGCGACCGCTTTGTCCTCAGCTGTTACGTCCCTTTGGTGGCCAGATGGCTAAGGGGATCTTCCGGGAAGACCCATAAAGAGCACTAGGCTCGGGGCGTCTGATTTTCTTCCACATGTAGGTTCATTAGTGATTTCGAAGACTGCTTACCTTCAGAATTAGTCCAATTTTCAGAACTCTTAAAAAAGTTATTGTCCAGCCCCAGGCTCAGGGTAAGGAAAAGGAATTAGCACAAAGCGAAACTAAAAAAAACTTGCACAGAGCTAAATATTTTGCTGCTTTTGAATGATCTATATTTCACACAGTCCTTTACAAATGTACACATCACACTTCGCATCTATCTTTCAATGATGACATCAAATTGCAGCTGAGAGCGATCCTTTTCAAAGTTGAAAAGAATATATAATGAGTTAGAATTTGCATTGGGACGAAAAAGGCTGAATATGCTCTCTCTAATGAGCATTGAAAAGGAACTTGTAAGCTTACTCAGCTTTATTGACTTGATTGAAAACTTCGCCATTTGAAAAATTCGCAAACGAAAGTTGTAGGTTGAAATAATAATTATACATATTTTTCAATAATTTTTGTTATTTCAAATAGAGAAAAGAATTCGTTACCTCATGAAATTATTTTTTTTTAAATACGGAATAACGCGTAATACTATTCTTTACGCGGGGCGCGTTCGTAAGCACTAAACAGCGTAAGTCGGGATGGGACCGTCGTAACCGGAGGACTACCTGTGTATAAACATGCATATCTATGCTTTCACGCCTTTAATAAATATTTATATAAAAAATATTAACTCAAAGACATTGAAATCATAATTTTCCTCAAGAAAAACATCAACAAAGAAAACCCATCTTTTGATTTTTTTCTTTGGTAGTGATAAAAATCGTATTCCCCCCACCCCACTGTGGTGGAGGGAGTCGTGAGGTGGGATTCGTTCATGCTGTCGGTGTGTCCAAGCTTTATATCTTTTAAAACAGAAGACACTGCCTCTGTCATTCCAGCCTTTTTTAAAGATCTCTCTGCTGCGACTATTTCTTTTCTTTTTTTCCTAATTTGTTTTAATGTTGTTCGTGTGTTGGGACTGCTTTATTATTGCAAGTTAACTGATATTTTTTTAATAAGAATTTTCGCGTTTAACGTATTTCATTGTATTTCTTTATTTCTTTCTAGATTAAGAAATGTGTCATCTTTTGTTTTCTGACATAAAATCGTACACAGTAAAATTTTAGGCTCGGGTGTCACCCCCTGATGGGTGTCACCCGGGGCGGCCCGCACTAGTGACGCCACTGCTTCTGACTAACCATCTTACTAACCATCATACTAACCGTCTGGCTAATTTTCCGACTAACCCTCTGATTAACTTTATGACTTACCATCTGACAATCCATTTCACTAACAATCAGGCAGTCGCCCTCGACAGAAAACTTAACTATTAGATTGTTTGTTTTTTTAATTATTTTTTTTAAATTTACGTTTTTTTTTATCCAAACCCGTTTGTTTTTATTACATTTTTATTTTATTTTAATATTTCAATTAAAAAATTATTTTGATGAATATTTTAAATTCAAGTATTATTTTTAAACGATCTAATTAATGTATAACAGATTTTGTGGTGTTATGGTGACTTAAGTAGCCCGATAAAAATCATTCCCAATACCAGAAATAAAGAAGATATGGGGCCGTCCTTAAAGTACGTCACGCTCCAGAGGGGGGTGTAAGAAAGTGTTACAGTTTGTGACAGGGGGGTGGGGGGTGTCCGGTCATGTGTGACGTCACAGTGTTTTATATTAAATTTTGATTATTTTGTTAATAAAAACAACATTTTTGTTCGAAAGTGTGACGTACTTTGGGTCGGGGTCCGAGATGTGTGACAGTTTGTGATAGGGGGGAGGGAGGGAGTTAAAAATGGTCAAAAATAGCGTGACGTACCTTATGGACTATGTAAAAAAAAATCCTTTAAGTGCATTTTTTGGGTATGAAAACCGGAAACACTGTATAACAAACAGACACAATTACAATAAGGGGCCGTCCATAAAGTACGTCACGCTATTTTTGACCATTTTTGACCCCCCCCCTCCCCCCCCTGTCACAAACTGTCACAAATCTCTGGACAAAAGTACGTCAAACTTTCGAATTTTTTTTAAAATTAACGCCTAATTAAAATATTAAATTTAATACTTAAATTACACTTCACCATTAAACTGTATTAAAATATAAACTTTCCCAATTAAAAGTAGGGATGTACCAGATTCAAAATGTTTGAAATCCGGCCGGAGCTGAATTTGGCCGGATTTATGAAGCGAAATCCGGCTGGCGCCGAAATCAGATTTCTTAAAATGGCCGGATTCCTGATTTGCCGGAGCCATTATGAATATATATATATATAAATTAGGAATCTAGCCACTCAACAGCCTCTGTATGTGCATTTTCTCTTCTGGCAATAACTGCCATAGGTTCTCTTTGCCTTCTAGAAGTGATTCTTAAAGGATGGATGCCTTTTATCTGAGTTGATTCTGGAACAGTTTGGGTGGGCACATTCTCCTGAGCCCGAGCTCTGTGTTGTCCTGTATGTTTCTTCAAAATTGTTTGTGAGGCTAAATATAAGTGACCTACTTTGCAAAGTAGATCAAATAAGCTGGTAATCATATGGTTGTACTTTGAAAACTCCTGTTGATCTTGGCATAATGTCATCAAATTTGAGAGTTTGTGCTACAATCAAGGAAGGACATTTATGAGAATCTGCATCTTTCTGAAGCTTTGAGTCCATCAACTATTTGGTTGATTGGGATTGGAGGAGGGGAAGAATCTTGAAGGTAAAACGTTGAAATATGAGCTTCGTGCTTTGTCGCAACATTTCATGTCCTGATACTTAACAATTTGAGTGAAGTATTTGGCTGGTGCGAACATGATTGTCAAACCATACCTGATCCTTATATTTGTAATATTAGTCCTGCTGCATCCAATTCAGATTAATGAAGAACACATTCAGGAGATACGCATTCCATGCTATTTTGACATAAAACTAATTCTAATTTTTCAAAAAAAAATTGAAAATTATTTTTAAAGCTATTTAAATTCTACTAAAAAAATATAAATAAATTAGAAAAAAAAACAATTAAAAAAATAAATGTGTGACATGACACATGGCCTGACCCCCCCTCCCCCCTGTCACAAAAAGTACTTTATGGATGGCCCCATAGCCATAGGTAAATGAGGATCGTTCCGTTAGCAAGAACAAACACAAACAAAACCTACTTCTTCCCGTTTGGTATTCGGGTGTGGAATGGGTTGCCTGGACAAATCAGGAAAACCAACACAGTATCAACATTTAAAGTTCTAATTTAAAAAAATAATTAAATTCAAAACTAGGCATAAACACTGCATGCGCGTAGGACGCAGTAATCTTCTGTATAGAAGGAGCATATGTAATAGCTAAGATAAGGAGTATAGAAATTTTGAGGCCACCGAAAGAAAATTAAGCTTGTAGCAGTCATATTTAGGCATCACGTTAAGTATGATTAGGGGAAAAAAACTCCTGTAGTAGGGCTAAATTCTTCTGAATAATAATTTTTTTAAAAATTCAATTGGAACGGTGATGCCTTTACAAAAAATCTGTTAATGTCAACTTTTCCAAGTGAAATCCTTAATTTTGTTTCAATTTAAGTTAAAGAAATAAAATCTAATTACAGTAGTAATAATAATAATAATAATAATTATAATATTTATAATGGGGCTGCAGAAATAAACGATTAATTTCTCGATTAATCGTTACCATTTTTTATCGATTAAAATTATTTTAATCGATAAAAATTCGATTAAAATTCAAGAAAATATGTATAATATTTTTAAAATTTTGTAATTAATAAATAATTAATTATTAATAATTAATAATAATTTATATATTTTTTTACATACAAACTTATCCTGCGTAATATTATAATTTAGTTTTATTACTTTATGTGGACTGGCAGATGTCAACAAAAAATTTGGCTGACAACATCAGCGAAGTTAAATTTAAACATATAACTAGAAAGTTGAGCAAAAATTTTGTTTTTAAGCTAACTGCGGATGGTAAAGTCGAAGATTGTGAAAAAGTTTACTGTGTCCACTGCCATAAAACAATTCTCTTTTAAAAGATCAAATTCATCGCTGACGTACCACCTTCAGCACAAACATCCAATCAAGTATCAACACATTGTAATAAAATTTAGTTCAAAATATTCTTAATTTTCAATGTCCGTGAGAAAGGATCAGTTTAATGACGTCATAAATTTCTATTTTTGGCTTTAATCGAAATTATCGATTAATTAATCGATAATTTTTCAAAAGTTAACGATTAAATTTGAATTAATCGATAACAGCCCTAATTTATAATAAAAATAGTTATACATGCAATAATATTAATCATGATATTTATGAAAATACTAATGATGAAAATGTTACTGATAATAATAGTAACAATATAATATATTAATAACACTTTGACAAATAAAAATTAGGGCTGTTAACGATTAATTTAAATTTAATCGTTAACTTTTGAAAAATTAACGATTAATTAATCGTTAATTTCGATTAAAGCCAAAAATTGAAATTTAGGGTGTCATAAGTAACATAATTTATTAAACGTACTTGTCGAAAATCGATATAACACTGGAATGTCTTCTTTATATGACATCTTTTAACCAATAACGCAAACAGACAAGTGTATTGACATTATTTGGTTCAAGTGATGACCGGTCTTATTGACAATATAAACAGTCGAGCTGAACAATCGTTCACATAGCTTTAGATTGTCTCAGTTGAAGCTTCCGATACTGTAGTGGATGTTTGGTTTGCAGGTGATTTGTAAGCGAAGTGTTAGAACCATGGTAGCAATGTCCCTTTAAGAAGCGCGGTTGCGCAGATATTTGACCGAAGCCACGCAGGAATTTAGAATCACCGCGCAGCAAATTTTGTAAAATATTGCACACAAAATGGACGTTGTGCAAATTTGCACAGGAGTTTTTTATTTAAACGTTGCACACGAACCATCGAAGCTTAGACTTAGAGGAAATATTGCATGGTAGGCAAACAATTTCTCTCAATGGACACAATAACCTTTATCAACATTTTGAACATTCACGTCAGTCAATAGTTTAAAACCAAAATGTTCGTGTAATCTTCCGGAAATTATTTTATATTTATCTGCCTAAATATTTTATTTTTTTGACTTCCAGTACGTTTATTAGTTGTGGGTCGATTAATCGTTAAAAAAAATTTAATCGTTAAAAAATTATAACGATTAATAGAGAAATTAATCGATAATTTCCGCAGCCCTAATAAAAATGTCTAAATGTGTAACCAAGATTTAAATAAAAAGATTCAATCATTATTTTAGGTAACAAACGTAAAGTCTTCACCTGCTTAATTAAGCGTTAAAAAATTATACAACATTTAGACAGGAAGTTTTTGTTAAAATATATTTTAGCTTTCATCGTGTTAATGTTAAATTTTATCTATAGAAATCAAACCCAAAATTAGAATGAAACAGAAATTTGTGAGTTAGGGCATGGAAAAATACATAAACGCACATTTATTGAAATAAAACTTGACCATGGGACGACCATATCTGCTTGAAATTTGATCAAGTCTTAAGAGAATTAAGTTCATTATTGATAGAATATACCGAACCTCTTTAATCGTGTTTCTGAAGAGAAGGTCGCTAAAGGTTGGTCCACACCTCTCAAATGCTCGCGAGCATTTGATCAAACATCACACGAACGCACTATAAAATACACCAAGATTGGCGTATTTTATAGTGCGTTCGTGTGATGTTTGATCAAATGCTCGCGAGCATTTGAGAGGTGTGAACCAACCTTAAGAGTATTGTCGGGCTTCCGTAAAAATTTCAGATGATATAAATTTCAACGTTTCTACTCTCTCACATATATATGTTATATTTAAACATCCTCGTATAGCCCCGTGTAATCCCTCATGAACAGACTTTTACAACCAAAACGTTTTTTTTACATATTGAAATACAACCAAAAACAGTTTAACGCTAATGTCTTTTCGTTACTTTTTAAAATGTCGAAACATGAAATCTAGTTTGATAATTCTTAGGTATTGAAACAGCCGCTACTAGAACATCTTTATTTACAAATAAATGGATAAAAAATATTTTAACAAATATATACCGGTAATCATTTTATTTTTTTTAAATATGAAAATTGTACCAGCTTGGCTTTGTGAATATAACGACTCGCGTTGGTGACCGATACCTTTAGAGTGCTATCCTTTAACAACACTAGAAATTTCACCTGTACCAAAAGTGGCCGTTGTCGGCCTGTAGAGAGGGGTCACAGCAGCGGCGTTGGGAGTCAGCAGCTGACTCCGCGACGCCAGGCCGCAGATTTTATTGTGGCGGGATGCTTTGCCCTATTGGAATGCCGCCCTTTGTCCCACTGGGTTGCTCAGGTAGCGCCGACCCATTGTCCCACCAGAGTTGCCCGGGAACCATTCGGGAACTAAAACTGCCAGGCGACCAGAAATGGATCACCCGGGTATATCGACCCGGGGCATAGAATACAACTTAACTACCTCTGGCAATAAGTGTCAGCCCCTCCCCCCCCACACACATGCACCTCAGCTTCTGGCCCCCAACCCGTGCTGTGACAATGGCTACCTCCTCCACACCCCCCCCACCCATGGGGACACAATACTAGTCGCAATCAGCTACCTTAACTGAAATCCTTAGCAAGTGCACATATTTAAGTTTAATGGAGATAAACTAAATAAACCTTCTTGTTATAATGAAAATGTTCAATCTACAAGTCGTTCAAAACTGTATTTTTGTGCAAGCGTATATAAGAAACAATTCGTTCTAGGTACATATGACGGATACTCTCATAGTCGAACTCTACATTGATGTTTAGCAAATATCTATATCTATATGGTATATCTATATCTATATAGATATAGATATATATTCTTTTTGGAGAACCCGTTCAGATATGTATAGATTTTTTCATAAAATGTAGTAGAGTAAAATTTGTTTTAAAAAAAACCTTTAATGATAATAAAAGTTATTTTAATTATTTTTTTAAAAACCAAATCATCTCCCTTTGGTCAGAACTTTTGGTGTGTAAGCTTTTAATATAAAGTTATTTCCCTTTCATAAGTCCTAGCAGTAGTAGTCCTGTGTAATTGCCTATTTAATTTTATATTTCTATCTCTCTCTTTTTCTCTTTCCATCGTATCTTTCACCCTTCGTACTCTTTCGCTATAACTCCCTCTCTCCTTTCTTCTCTTTCATAATTACTTCTACTACATATCCTTCTCTCTTATCATCTCTCATTCTCTCCACCTGTCCTCTTCTCTCTATTCTCTCTCTCTCTCTCTCTCTCTCTCTCTCTCTCTCTCTCTCTCTCTCTCTCGCTCTCTCTCTCTCTCTCTCTCTCTCTCTCTCTCTCTCTCAAACGTCTTCCGGCCTCTCTATCTCTTAATGTCAACCTTTTCCTTCTCTCTTCCTACTTCGTCTCAATCACTAAACACTACATAAATATTACATGCTGCTTATTTTAAATCAAAAAACTAATAAGTGACACATCTTTATAACTACTACCTGTTAGGTTACTTCTTTTGTACATTTAGATACATAGTGAATTTACGAAACATTAAATTATATTAAAAGTAAACTTATTTAAAAGTAAAGTTCATGAATAGTCAGTTAAAGAAAACGTTAATTTAAGAAAAAAATTTAAGAAACAGAAAATTTATGAAAAATTTAAATTCACAAACGGTGAATAAAAACAGTCAACTTAATTACATGTAACGCAATTAATTTTAAAAGTGTTACAATTAATTAACAAGCAATTTGTAAAAATCGAGCCATTACACTTAATATTGAGGAATTGTGTTACATTTTTTCATCATTACGTTAAAATAGGTCAGGAAATCGTTCACATAGTGTCGGTCTGACTATATGAAGATTTTATGCATTGAAAAGAAAGAAAACAAACACATATTTATTATTTATTTTATGATTTATTAATTTATTTTTTAATGACTAAATTATTTATATTTCGGCACAAATTATTTGCTGTTGCGACAAATGCGTAGTTCCAAATAGCATAAATGTTCACACTCATTTTTTGCATATTACAGATCATTTTTATTTTTTATTTTGTTTTATTTTAAAGCTATCTATATAATATAAACGAATAACTCAAAAGGCATAATGTTTTTCCCAAACATCTTCTAAGATACGACTTAATTTGAGGTAATCTCCAACGCATTTGTGCAAATTGGGCAATATAAGAAAATCCCGCTATATATTGGTTCCCCCCCCCTTTTTTTTTATTACCGCACAACAGTATAAAAATTGATCTTCCAGCTTCGGGAAGTGAAATGAGCCAGCCCTCGTCGGTATCTCGGTGAGGACGACTTTCCCGCAAACCATCAAGGGACTTATCGCACGGCATGTAGGCTGCATTAAAGTAATAGGTATTCAATTATTTCTCGTCCCATAAAACACACTGACCACTCCGGTAGCTGCACCAACGAGCACACATTTACTATTGTCTCTTCACGCCCATCCCTGTACCCACCACATGCTTATATTTTTTTCCCCTTTTATGTAAGGAAAAAAACAAAACAACGAAAAAACTCGTAAATTGGCTCGCGAGAAAGAGGCGCAGCGCGTGCATGAAAACCGTCCCTGTTACATAATAAATAAGCTGCCCTGCACGCGGGGGCCCCTTTCGTACCGGCTCGGTGTGCCAGGGGTCCGCACATGCTAAATGTCACTTACATACAAGTAGTTTCGGGGCCCGCGGCCTGCCCTCGCGGCTCTCATGGGCAATTAAAGGCAATTAATCCAATCCTATTACTTTCATCAAAGCTATATACGCTCGCTAGCGTTTTTTTTATTTTTCGGTTTTCTCTTAACGATGAAAATGCCCGTGTAAAAAATACATGAAAGCGGTAGATGGTTTTCGTGCTATCAAATGGCCCATGTACTGTAGTGGAGCAAGCTAGAGGATATTTTAAGAAAGGCTTTCATCGTTTCGATAATTAGACTTTAATTGGTTGAGCAGCTCATCTTGCGGGCTCTTGCGAGGGATATAATGAACCGTGACGGCCCGAGATTCAATTCCAACGTCAAACATTTGAGGGCACGTCGAGTGAATTCTAATGATGACACAATACGGATACAATGGGCCCTACCTGGACTTTTGGCCCTCGACTTCCGGCCAAGAGCTCAGCACCGACATTTTTAAGTGCCAGCACACGATCTGGACTAAGTAAATAGCTCGCGAGCACGCGCCTCCATCCATCTGATACGAGCCGCGTGATGTAACTCGGGAGGGGAAGGAATGTCTCTCCTTAGCCCACACCCCCACCCCCAATAAAACCAATTAATTTTTTTAAAGATTTTCTATCAGTGCGGAGCGGTCGTCTTCTTGAAAGACAAATACAAATGACATGATAGCGTTCCACGGAATTTGCAAACGATTCCTAACTTCTACTACTTTCTAATTTTACTAAGTTTCTATAAAAACTGTATTAGAATTCTTCTAGTGTAAGAATTTTACCAGGGATGCTGCGGGGCTAGGTGACGTTCCATGATTGAAACGGCGTTGTTATTATTAATGCTATTATTGTTTTACTATTTTTATTATTGTTTTTATTATTATAACTAGTGTATCGCCCGTCAAAAATTACGGAAGTTTTCAAAATAAATACGCATCAAGTTAAAAAATAATGTAATTCAGAACTTTCATTAATTTTATTTATTTTTATTTTATTCATTTATTTCCATATTGATCAATTTTATGCGGACGTTCGAAAAGAGTTATTTTTTTTGGTGCAGTAATTTGGTGAGCTGCTTTCTAAAATTTACTAGCGTCACGGACAGACAGACGGGACAGACAGACGTGACATACATTATGCAAATTATGTATATTGATGATTACATGGATTAATTTCAGCCAGTCAGATAGTAGCAAATATATTGATGAGACCTCTAACGTTTAAAAAAAACACAATAAAACAACAGCAACAACAACAACACCAACCCGTTACTAACTGTAAGTCCTTTACTAGCTGCTCGTCTTCTCAACCTCCTCCATCCAGGGGCAGGCTTTAGGCATAAGACAACTAGGAAGCCGCCTAGGGCCTCCGATTAGTCTCATCATTAGAGGGGGCCTCGCACAAGAATCTTTCCATTTTTATTATTTATTTTTCTATTACATTTAGGGCCACCAAATTCACTTCGCCTAGGGCCCTCCAATTCCCTTAGGCAGGCACTGCTCCATCCCTAGATACCGAAACTTTTCGACATACGATATTTGACACAGTTATCTATTTCATATACAACATGGTTGCAACTTGATAGCTTTTATTTTATCCTTGAATTTATTATTTTTTAAAAATTATTTATTATTATTATTTTTAAGAATCGAAAACGTGAACTAAAAATTCGAACCAACATTTTCAAAGAGCTCGTACGCAGTTTCTAATCTCCCTAATAAAATATTCCCAACTACAAGGGCCGTAACTAATGCCAACCTTCTCTCCCATCACTCTTCCTCCAATCGTTTTTTTTTACCCCCATGTTTGTCATTGGTTCATTCATTAGGTCTCTATAGCAACGGATGACGCCTAGATCGCTAATACATACCATTCTCTCCGAACACGTCATTACACTTCAAAAAGCATCCAGGGTTTGAGGACGTTGTCACTTGGTGGAGATCTGATTTCCAGCAACGATCGGCCCGAGTGACCCCCCTTTGATCACGCCCACTGCCAAGATCAACTTCTGGTACACATACTCCTCCAAGGACAAGGGTGTGTGGGGGGGGGAGCTGGCAGTGGGTTGAGGGGAGGGGAGGAGAGGGAGAGGGTGCAGATTCATAAATATTCACTGCCTAATTGTTTTAAGACGGGTCGGGGACATGTATTTTACCGCGACCTGTTTAGTCCCCACGCCTGCCAGTCATGCAAATCCGACCCCCCGGTCAAAGGGGTTGGGTTTGCCGTGGTCAAACAAGTGCGGCGTGAGTGAGTGGTTAGCCGGCCAAACGGCTCCTGATGTTTGCGTCACTCGATATATTGAGCTCGGCTGTACCAGCAGATCACGGGCTTTGAGTCTCACTGTCCCTCCTTGTGCTGGTCCCGTGTTCTGACAATCTCCCAGCAACACAGAACTAAGTACACCTGACCTCAGGCGACACGATCCTTGAAGAAACCCCAGTAACTTTCTGACGTCCCTTTTTGCACTCACAGACCCACTTCCCAATAACAACATTTTTAAAATATATATAAAAAAATACACCCATACACTTTCCTTTCGATATTGACTCAGAACGGACCTCATAACAAATAGACCATAGTTTACTTGTGTCCATGTAAAGGCAGAGTCAATAATGATAAAATAGCCATCGGACCTCACAGCTTGGACACTACCTGGCGGTTGACATTGCCAGATACGATATATATACATAGACTTTAGATCTATATGTAATATAAACAAGCCAAGAGGGTATATTATTTAGGTCATGAAGGTTAGACATTGCCAATTACGATATAAATTTTTAGAACCACATATAAACAAGCCAAAGTAAGTCAAGTCCCCTTGGTCATGACGGTTGCTATATGAAATATTTGTCTGGCGTCACGGATGGGATGGACAACTGGTTGACAAGTGCGGCTTGAAGAAATTTGGACACGGTCCTGATGTCATGTAGTCGGCTCAAGTCTGCTGTGTGTATAGGGGGGCTGTGTGACACGGAAAGAAAAGTGTGTCTTCTTTGTGTGCAAGCAGTAGGCAGATATCTGAGTAATAGATATCATGGATGTTTCAAATTAAATATCTTACTCCATTGTCTCATTGACAAGCAAAGGGGGCTTTCTCCCCCCCCCCTTTTTTTTCCAACATACCCTACCCTTTTGCCTACATGCTTTCCCACCTGTTTGGCTACCTCCTACCCCTACCTACTTGTCGCTGTACCTACTGTTCTACCTGTATATCCTCCAGCTCTTCTACGCCCCCCCCCCTCAAAAAAGGTATGTAAAATATGGATATATCGAAGTTATTTTAAGATAGTCCGACAAGTGTCTGCTATCAGGAGTTCTACGTACTGCTCACAGTTAAACCTGAGCTCTAGTTGTTTAACGTAATTTTAAATTGCTTCAAATTTGAGGGTATCTGCTAAACCTTTCAACTGCTCTATTGTTTGCGTTGTGCT
Source organism: Ampullaceana balthica (assembly GCA_944989445.1). Lineage (NCBI taxonomy): Eukaryota > Metazoa > Mollusca > Gastropoda > Lymnaeidae > Ampullaceana > Ampullaceana balthica. The sequence goes on along the minus strand of CALYLW010001647.1, from coordinate 67,764 downwards.
CAATGTTGAACTCTATATTTGGCCCTCTGGCAGATGTTAAACTTTTTTTATTTGGCGTTCGGTCCGAAGTTAAACTGTGTATTTGGCGTTCTGGCAGATGTTAAACTTTTTTTATTTGGCGTTCTGGCAGATGTTAAACTTTTTTTTATTTGGCATTGTGTCCAAAGTTAAACTGTATTTTGGCGTTCGGCCCAATGTTAAACTGTTGCGACACCCAAGCCCAGTCACAATCCACTTCTACGGCTCCGATTTGTTACGGTGTTTCCACATCAAACGACGTTCCAACGGGCCGTTACCGTCTCAGATTATCAGCGAGCCTTTCATCCGGGCGACCTTCTCCGGGCGAGGTGACGAACCGTTGGTCACAATGAGATGCCCGGATGTACAGTCACGAGCAGACGAGACAGTCGGTGAGGCGTTCAGACCATCACGTGTCAAAACATCATTATGTCCATGGGGCTAAGATTCTACGTTTTGGGGGGGGGTGTAATGTACATCAAATATACACTTTACTTTTTCAAGAATTTGTATACGTTCAGTAACCCTTAACTATATGTAATGTAAGATCCAAGAAAACTTCAATCCTAGTTAAAAATTAAAGCATCTTTCGAAAGGTCTAATTAGTAGGCCTACTCGTATTTACAATATTATAGCACACTTTGAATATAATATACGTTGGTGTAGCAGTGCAAAGATACTCTCAAAATAAAGTTTAAAGTTATTATTTTGAATTAATAATAAATTGTTATAATTAATTAAAAACTAAAGTTACAACTAATAGAAAAAAAAATGTCAACAAATAAACCGACGCTCGAAACGTCTCATCGTCTCCTTAGTTAGCTTATGCACAACTCGTCTCATCGTCTCCTTAGTTAGCTTATATGCACAACTATAATCACAAACAGATCTTAGTGATCATGCATTTGATTATCCAAGTTAAAATATTAAAGATATTGAACTCTAGTATACACTGCTTATGGTGCCTCCCAGAGTTAACTGCTCTTAGATATAAGGTTGACATCAAATGTTAACGTGTCCCACCCTCTTGGGAAGTTAATGTTATTATACGGGTTGTCCTTGTTTGGGCTGCGGGAGGTTTACTTCAGTCCGTATGTTCACGTGTATTCCACTACTCATCCCGTTTGTTTTATGTTTACAGAATCAAACTTAATAGCCTACTACTGCAAGTCAACAGTAAGTGAAATGTTAATAAGCTGAAGGTCAATTGTAGGTCAATTGTTGGTCAACAGTAGGTCAGCTGTAGGTCAATTGAAAGTCAAATGTAAGTCAACGGTATTTCAACTGTATGTCAGAGTCAGGTCATTCTGCCCATCAATGTGCCGCCACGACGTCACTCTACCAAGACATGTGTCGCTTGTTCCGACTCATTGCGAATTCCTTAGTGGCACTGTGGGGCGCGGGTTCGAATCCATGCGAAGGTAAGGGTTTGTTCCTGCGGCCTAGGGCGTCCCTGAGTCACCCATCAGCTCCGAATGGGTACCTAACACTAGTTAGGCGGCTGGGTAATGCGTGGAACCCACTAAACCGTGGCCTGTGAACGCTGCATCACTTGCCAACAGATCATCTGTCATGGTCTGTGGACGCAATTATCTTCTGCATAGAAGGAGCGTCTGTATAGATAAGATAAGATAAGATAAGATAAGATAAGATAGGCACTTTTTTCTAACTTATTCCATGATGCCAAAATGACCAAACCTATTCGCAACTCCTGAATTGGTTTAAATTATTCCCCCGAATTTCCGTTTCAAAACCTACACGAATTTCTCTTCTTTAAACCATGCCAGATGTTTTATGTCTCTTGTCTCCTGTTGACTTGATTTCTCTGGAAATTGTCAGGGAATAATGCAATATGGGAAATTACTATTACCGTATATACTTGTTTATAGCCCGTTCGTTCATAAGCCGACAAACACCCCCCCCCCACTTTTGGAAGAGAAAAGTATTAAAAGTGTATAACCCGCTCGCAAGCCGACCACTCAACTTTCCCCCCTAGATTTTGTCCCAAAAAGGTCGGCTTGCGAACGAGTATATACGGTAAATTAATTTTAACTTAATTACTGCATGTCCTTTTCATCTCCTCCTATTTCAGTCTTTTAAAAATATATGAAATTAATCTAGTACAACTATGTGGTAATTAATGTTATGATGATTTAATATTGCTGAAGAGTGACTAGTATTCTTCTGTCAATTGTTCAATTAAATACACACCTTATTTTCCGCCCCTATCGTTCAGCTATTTACCATCATTTTTATGCTCAGTACAACTTAGATGACTTAGATCAAGACTTTTCCCCTTCACCATTACCAATCCATCTAATCCAATTAAACCGCCATACTCTCCACTAACAAATCAATTTTCAAGAAGGGGAAAAAAAATCATTTTCTGCCTTGTCCCAAAGCCGCGTATCTTCAAAGGCAGGTAAAGACTTTAGGACAGCGGCCCAGACTGCAGGGCAGACCCGTGCTAGAGATTGGCGCTAAATTAGCCTGATAAATTCGCGATCATGCGCGAGGACATTTCGAGGCGTGATGCGGAATCAGAGGCCATTGTTTTTCCTTTTGGAGAACACAGCTGATGAGCTGTCACATCTGAGCGCCTGGGATTACGGGGGCCGCCTGCCTGCAAACTTGAGGGCTTGCCCGGATTTTTGCACGAGTTTAGGGCTTTAGTATTTTATGGCCGATTTTATTTTCAGTTGCTTTTTTTCCCCCCTCCCATTCTTTATTTTTTTTATATTCTAGTATCTCAAATTCATCTAGCCGTTTCGTACTTTTTGTTAATTTCTGTGTTCCCCGTGCTGGTTTTCTCTTCTTTGCAGTCAGAAATGTGTGTTTTTGTCTTTTTTTGTTTTGTTTTTTCCCCCTAGCCAATCAGCGTGATCAGGGAAGCTCAATCTGAGCTTTGGCCAATCAAAAAGTGAATTTACAATTTTGATAATCTTTTTACGTACATGTTCCCATGTTTAGGGGTTGTGTGTGGGGGGGGGGCGTTGGCCAATCAAAAAGTGAGTTTACAATTTTGATAATCTTTTTACGTACTGTTTGGGGGTTGTGTGTGTGTGCGTTTTTTGAAAGTGAAATAGTTGGAACAACAGTAAAATCATATAGTCTACCCAATGCTCTTTAACACTAAAACTTATTGAAATAAATATTTTTGTTAGATTTATTTAAAGTAGGAAAAAAATGAAGGAAAAAGAATTTCATGTATGTACATTTATACCGTATACCATTTGCGTGCATTAAGAATTAGGCTTACGTATAGAATATTATTTTTTTAAAGATTTCTTATTTTATTTTATGGCTCAGTTTTGGAAATAACTAATTCATTAAAGATTGAGGGAGAGAGAAAAATACAAAGGTTTTAATAGTTTGTGTTGTGGATAACAGGAAATTCAATTATTTCAATATGCCAATTATTTGTGAAATAGAAATATATAGATCTACGTGTAATGCAAAACGAAAATGAAAGGAAATTGCAGCATAATTGCACACATAAAAAGTGGTCACGTAGAATTAAAGAATAACAATGCTTTTAATTTTAATATTTCAAGGAAATACAAAAATAAATATATAAATAAATGCGAAAATATGAAATTATTGACCGTAAAGGCTATGCAAATATATTTAGTAACTGTTTGTATTTAAGAGTATTTTTGGTTCCAAATGACGTAATCAGTTTAATCATGCCATATGATAATGCTTGATAACGATAGAGAATTCCCTTCACATTTTAGCAAAATTTTGATTGTTGTCATGTCTATACCAGGGTCGGCCAGACCTGTAGTAAGTAGTAAGTGAGAGCCATTTTTCAAAAAAAAATGTTGAGAGCCGCATCGAAGCGCTATGGGTCATTAAATGTGGCTTGTAAATGTTCCAGTAATCTTTCTAATAAATCTTTCATAAACTGTACGCGAGCTGCAATGTGAACTCAGAAGAGCCGCATGCGGCGACCGCTGGTCTATTCAGAGGCGTACACAAGGTGGGAGAAAATTAAGCACCTGAGACCCGGCCACATAGGGAATCGAGAGCAAGATTAAAATTACGCCCTTTTCAATTTCTAGAACACGTTAAAATATTATTCAGATCCAAAATATTTTATAAAAAGATTTTGGATTTAACATTTAGTGAGTTGCATTGCACAATAAATGTGAACTGCCATATATATTCGTTCTAAAGCCGACCTTTTTAGGACAAAATCTAGGGGGAAAATGTTGGGGTGGGGGGGGGTCGGCGTATTAACGAACGGCCATACATAGAGTATATACGGTAAATTCTACTACAGGCTAAAGTTAACTTTTTTTAAATTAATTTTTTTTAGAGTTAAAAAAAATACTTTCTTTATTGACTACCCCCCCCCCATAGCCACTTTTCTTTTTTTTTCTTCTGGGGCACTGTATCTTGGCAACTGCGCTGACCTGCCTACATGTCAATCTGGTGCACATCTTCCACAGTGAATCCATTATTATAAGAAAAACCTCTTTCTCTCCCGATTGCTCCTTTCCCCTTCAATCAGGCCATCCTGTCAACTCGTTAGATTCTTCAAATCGGGTTAACTGTTAACGTCTATTTCAACATGTACATTATTAACACAACTGTCGCTCTTCTACAATACACATGTTAGCGTTGCGTCACGGAGCGAGCACTTGCATGTTTGTAGCACCCAGACGCTCCGTGCAATGATCTCTCCCCCACCCCGACCCCCAACCCCTTATAGCAGTTACAGCTCTTCTGCCCCCTCGACACTCCGCTCGTGCTTTCCTCCCCACGCTCAGATCACAGGCAATTTAAAGGGATTATGTTTCACGAGATGCCTTGATTGGTGGGCAGTTGACAGATATCATCAGTGAATGTCACGTGGTCATCCCAGGTCGTGGGGTTGGAACCGAAGGAAAAAGTTATTTTTATAAAAAAAATTTTTTTATTATCTGGCATCAAAAGTAAAAGGAACATTTCTAATGGAGATGAGTCCGGAACTAACCCCCCGGGTACCCGGTAATGCCGGGTAATATTCCATCCCGCGTAGTCCTGGACCCGTGTATAGAAGAACAAGAATCATATACATACTCTTAATCATGAACCGTGCATAAAAATGAAACAATAATTTTTAAAAGACATATTTTATTATTTTAAGCTGATTTTCTCTATACTAATAAAAGGCAAAGCCCTGACTCTCACTGACTCAATTATTCATCACTAATTCTCCAACTCCCGTGTAGGTAGAAGCATGAAATTTTGGGAAGTTGTTGAGTAGCCTCTCGCGACGAAAATTAGAGTAAAAGAATTTTAAAATTAACACTCACAGGGGGCCGGGGGCCCAAAATACTTTTTTTTCCTAATATGGCCTATATAAAATTTGAATATCACTAATTCTCCTATTTCCCTAGTAGGCAGAAGCATAAAACTTTGGGAAGTTGTTGAGTACAATTCCACGATGGTAACGGGAGAAAAAATATTTAAATTATCACTTCCTGGGGGCCTAAATGAAGTTTTTTCCTAATGTGAGCTATTTTAAAAAAAATCACAAATTCTCATTTTTCCCGTGTAAGTAGAAGCATGAAACCTTGGGGAGTTGTTAAGTAGCTTCTCGCGACAATACTTGGCGTAAATTATTATTTAAAATTCACACTCATGGGGGCCGGGGGCCCAAAAAAGTTTTTTTCCTTATATGGGCCATATTAAAATTAAAAATTACTAATTCTCCTATTTCGCGAGTAGATAGAAAAATGAAACTTTGGGAAGTTGTTGAGTACTCTCACGTAATGATAACAGGCAAAAAACATATTTAAATTATCAAATACTGGGGGCCTGGGGCCCAAATGATGTTTTTTCCTAATATGAGCTATATTAAAACTGAAAATCACTAATTCTCATATTTCCCGTGTAAGTAGAAGCATGAAAGTCTGGGGAAGTTGTTGAATACAAACCCGCGATGGTAACGGGCGAAAAAATATTTAAAGTATCACTTCCTGTGGGCCGGTGGGCCAAAATGAAGTTTGTGTCCTTATATGAGCTATATAAGAACTGAAAATCACAAATTCTCAAAATTTCGCGTGTAATTAGAAGTATGAAACTCTGAGTTGTTGATAAGTACTCTCCGTGATGGTAACAAGTGAACACAATATTTAAATTATGACTTACTGAGGGCCGGGGGCCCAAATGTAGCTTTTTTCTTATATAAAAAAACAGACTCATCACTAATTCTCCAACTTCCTGTGAAGCTAGAAGCATGAAACTTTGGGAAGTTGTCAAGTACCCTCTCACGACGATAAATTGGCGGAAAAGAATTTTAAAATTCCTCTGATGTGGGGCCGGGTGCCCAAAAGATACTTTTTTTTCCTAATATGAGCTATATAAAAATTGAAAATCACTAATTCTCCTATTTGCCGGGTAGGTAGAAGCATGAAACTTTGGGAAGATGTCGAGTACATTTCCGCCATGGTAACAGGGGAAAAAATATTTAAATTATCCCTTACTGGGGTGCCGGGGGCCCAAATGTAGTTATTTTTTTCTAATATTTAAAAACTAACTCATCATTAATTCTCCAACTTCCCGTGTAGGTAGAAGCATGAAAGTTTGGAAAGTTGTTGAGTACCCTCTCACAAAGATAAATTGCGAAAAAGAATTTTAAAATTCACATTCTTGGGGCCCGGGGCCCAAAAACGCTTTTTTTTCCTTATATGGACTATATAAAATATGAAAATCATTAATTTTCTTATTTTCCGAGTAGTCTAGGACATGAAACTTTGTAAATTGTGAGTACAATCTCGCGATGGTAACAGGCAAAAATGTTTTTAAATTATCACCTTCTGTTGGCCCACGGGCCAAAATGAATTTTTTTCCCTTTATGAGCTATATAAAATATGAAAATCACTAATTATCCTATTTCCCATGTAGGTAGAAGTATGATTATTGGGGTTGTTGTTAAGTACACTTAATTATCCCTCACTTGGGGTCTGGCACACAAATGTAGTTTTTCACCTAATATGAGCTAAATTACAAATACAAAAACTTTGGATACTGTGTAAATGTATTTTTACAAAACTTGGAAGATAAAATTTGACGCCTATTAAATTTCGTTAGGGCATTAATATTATATTTTTTCAATCTTTTCAATCAGAATGAAATAAATTGGTGTTTTGAATTGGTGTGAAATGGGTTTTCAACGCTTACTAAAATCCTTACTTTCACAGCAGAGCGCGGGTATTTTGCTAGTTATTAATAAAACAAACCCGTAAAACAAAGTTTTTGAATATAAATCCCTTATATATGAGACATAACTAAAGGTATTGATTATGTTCGAACGCGACAAGCATTTACAGACTGACACCGAGTGATATCCCTTGGCTTTAAAACCGAGGGATAGGACGGGGACGGGAGGGGGTGTGGACATCAACGGGTGGCGTCAACGCGTGAAATCAAATGGCACGTGCAAGAAAAACCGAAAAAAACACGTGAATTTGAATTACATTGTTATATAGAGATAAACTAAAAATGTATTAATTTAATTACGATATGTTCGATCGATCTGAAATTTTGATACGATGCATTGTCAAGTGACACGAGTGTATGTGCCAAATTTCAGCTCTATGGCATCACGGGAAGTGGGTCTTTTTTTTACTTTTGTTTTTCCTCCCGACGACGAACTACAGAGACGGCGGTGAAGTTAATATAAGGGATTTAAATAAAACAAACCCGTAAAAACAAAGTTTTTGACTACAAATCCCTTATATATGAGTCATAACTAACAGTATTGATTATTTTCAAACGCGACAAGCATTTACAGACTGAATCTGTCTTAACTCAACTTTGCTTCATAACCCTGAAGGGGGAGAGGGGAAAAGTCTGGTCACCGATTCGCTTGACCGAGCTCAGCGCGACACGTAAAATGTAAACAAAAGCACCCCGGTACTTCGATGGGTCGCTTCAACGCGTCAACTCAAACTTTCACGTGGAAAAAAAAACAATAACAAACAGTGAATTTGAATTACATACGTTATATAAGGATAAACTAAAAATGCATTAATTTAATTACAGTACGTTCGATCGATCTGAAGTTTTGATACGATGCATTGTAAAGTGAGACGGGTCCGTGTGCCAAATTTCAGCTCGATCGGATCACGGAAAGTGGGTCATTTTTTTACTTTTGTTTTTCCGCCCGCCCAAGACAGAGAGAGATGATGAGACGGCGGTGAAGTTAATATAAGGGATTTAAAAAAATATATATTTGTATTATTTTATCTTACATTATAAAAATTAAGATAATTGAACTGGAAATAATGAATATAGTAATGGTCAGTGGTGTTCGCCCTTTACAATATCCCATACTGTGCCCCACACCTTGCCCTTTGCCGTGTCCCTTTCTGTGCCCCACACATTGCACTTTACTGTGCACCGTACTGTGCCTCCACACCTTGACCCAACATCATCCCTTTTGTTAAAGCCACTTGTTCAATTTAATCATTTTTCACTTCTTATTACTTAAAATTTCCATTAGGTGATTTATTGTTGTCCTGAACATCCGGGCCCGAAGTCAGCTTCGTTGTGAAAGTTCTCAAAAATAAACAACGTACAGTACATACCTGGTAAGTTTGTTGGGAGAAACTTCTTTATATTTGTTTTACCTTTGCGGTTAATTGGTGACACCATTTATCTAATTTTACTCGCTTCAGAAAGTTTATCCAGAGTGACGGCTTACAGCAGAATTATGACCTACTTAAATGGTACTAAAATAAATAACCCCCTTTCCAGTCCATGACGGACTATGGGGCATATGAAGTAGCGTTCACAAGTTTTAATTAGCCACCACTAACGAGCAAGGGATTGTGTGGCTAGAAAATGCCCTGGGGGCCTTGCCAGCACCAAGAATAGAACCCGTGACCGACTTTGTCTCGGTTCGGCAGTCGAGCGCGCTACCGCTAGACCACAGCGGCCCATTTTTGGTTTTGCATGGTGATGTTACAGCTTGCCAAACTTTGTTGCCCGGGGCACCCTCTTATTCATACCGTTTCCGGTGATACACTTTCCGGGTGCTACCCTTGCTCTGTTGCAGCTGGCATAGATGCACATTATGCAATTTTATTTTTTAATACCCATAATACATATCAATTTAGTTACAACTCTTAAGATACCGAATATTCTCGTTCGATAACCCGTTCGTTCATAAGCCGACCCCCTCGCCCCCAACTCTTTTGAGAGAGAAAGTATAAAAATTGTGTAACCCGCTCGTAAGCTGATCCAGAAAAATAAAAGGACAGCGTAAACAAATTGGTACACTTTTTTAAAAAACTAAAAGCTAAATTCTGTCACTAGTATTTTTTACTTTTGTTTAGGTTGAAGAACAAAGAGATATGAATAACAGAAAAGAAAGATGTAATTTTTTATAGCATTCGCTAGAGGGATTTTTATTAAAACGAAAAGAAAATGTTTTTTTTTAATATTTCATTTTAATAAAGTCAGTAAATAACAACAGAAATGTTTCATCAATATAGTTTGTAAATTTTAAAAAAAGCCAGAGTCATTTTCTTTTTTATAAATAATTCTATACAAATTAAAATCCTTCAAAGTCCGACTCATGGGTCTGTAACAAAGTCAGCGAAGGGGCTACATGGCAGAGCTTTTAAACTTCACTGTATCATTCACCAACAAGTTATTTGAGTAAACACCTTAGATGTGATCACGGCATAGTACCAGTGATAAAAGCGATAACTTCTATTCACTCTCAAGCCCTGTTTCAGCAGTTTCTTCTTGACATCCAGGGATAATGCGGAGATGGTGTGTATCACAGTATTGAAATATGGCTCTAACTGCATCACATGCAGCCTAATATAACACATTTTCCTTCACTACAGGAAATCATGACAAGTTTTCAAAAAAAAACAAAAAAACAACTTCAATTAGCAAATGCAGAGGTATATTGCAGAAATCACATCCCTTGCTGATGAATTTCAAAGACGCTTTAGGGTGCCACTATTGCCGCTTGTTTGGCTCGGCATACTGGTGTGAGCAGACTTTTTCAGTTATAAATTTTAACAAGAACCGTGTGAGGACGAGAAAGTGACTCTCAACTGCGTGATATCATACGTATCAAAACCAGTGGCGTTGAACCTGGCCTCACCTAAAAACTGCATTCAAGATCTCAGTTTCACTATTCACATTACAATTTTGCAATAAAAACTTCTCAACCTGTCATTTTTAAATCCCTTATATTAACTTCACCGCCGTCTCTGTCTTGGGCCCGCCCGCATGCCCGTCCGCGGAAAAACAAAAGTCGAAAATGACACACTTCCAGTGAAGCCATCGAGCTGAAATTCGGCACACGTATCAAAATTTCAGATCTATCGAACGTACTTTAATTAAATTAATGCATTTTTAGTTTATCTATATAAACTATATGTAGCGGTCGCTATTGTTTACATTTTACGGGTCACTTGACTTCAGGCCAGCCACCGGTAAACACATCTCGTGTTTAAACCAGGTAAACCACCTGGAGTTGAGTTAACACGTTGGCGCCACCCGTCCATGTCCACACCCCCTCCCCCCTTCCCCCAGTTTTAAAGCCAGGGGAGATAATTTCGGTTTCAGTCTGTAAATGTTTGTCACTTTTGAACATAATCAATACTTTTAGTTATGTCTCATATATAAGGGATTTATAGTCAAAAACTTTGTTTTTACGGGGTTGTTTTTTTTTACCACGTTTTTATTAACTTGCTTTCGTGTCTGTCTGTCCGAAATTTTTTCAAATTTGCCAACGTAAAATTAAACCACTTCTGATGGTCCTAGAGAGCTCAAAATTTTACCATAGATAGATCTTGTATGACAATACATTGTATCAAAATTTCAGATCGCTCGAATGTATCGCAATTAAATTATTGTATTTTTACTAGTCTTATATTAAATCGCTTTGTAAGTTTAAGCGATCGGACTATCCGAACATTTGTTTATGATTCTTTCACGTGCGCAGTTCACGCGTTGACGACGACCGTGTATGTTCACACCCCTTACCGTCCCTACGCTCAGGTGAATATCTTTGCATAACTTAGCAAGCACCCTAGTCTTATAGTCATGGCGAAAAACGACATAATCGATTTCACCAAAGATTTAACGTTCCTGTCTCATTTTAAACTTTTACATTGTCATAAATTTGGAACTAAATGTCTCTTCTGACTGTAAATTTCAAATTTTAAATTTATTTTCTACTTTTTAGTGCAGTTCGAATAGAAGACTAGTTTTTTAAAAAGTGTTTTTTTATATTTATTATTTATTTATTTTTTTCTCTATATAAGCATTAGTATCCGTCTGCTGTAGTTCAATTTCACGTGCCGAGTTCACCCCGTGACCTCATCGCCGTTGGGCGGGCGCTGATGAGGTGTTTGTTAAAATAAATAGAGGTAAAAAAGGTTTTAAAAAACACGTTTTTATTAGTGGACTAAAAAGAAGAAAATAAATGAAAGTAAAAAAAGGATTTTAAAAAACGACGTTTTTATAAGTGGACTAAAAGAAGAAAATAATTTAAAACGTATAACTTCAAGTACTTTCATTTAATATGACTAAAAACGTGTGGCGGGTGCTTATGAGGTTTTACATATGCAGTTCACTCATTCTCTCACTTATAGATCTCTCTTTTGCCTTCTAAATTATACATCTTTAACTTTTATACCAAACACCCGCCCCATGTTTTAGTCATATTAAATTAAAGTACTTGAAGTTATAAGTTTTAAATTATTTACTTCTTTTTAGTCCACTTATAAAAACGTGGTTTTAAAAATACTTTTTTTTTACTTTTATTTATTGTTTATTACTTTAATACGGCCCCCGAATATCTTAACTTCAGCGAATATGCCCCACCATGCAAAAAGTTTGGACGCCCCTGATCTACAATAACAACACCGATATTTAATGTGCATGCAGAAATCACCTATGACCCGCTTGTAAGCCGACACCCCAACCTTTTCCCCAAGATTTTAACTAAAACAAGTCGGCTTTAGAACGAGTAAGCTTCTTTCATTAAATATACATGTTCGCATAACAAGCATTTTTTTTTAAGTTGCTCCGTTAACGAGCGAAGATTCTCATAACGAGTGACGCATCAATTTCCTGTAAATTCATTTGTGAGCCGGAACTTCCGCCCTCATATATTTTTCTGTGTTAAGCACTCGGTCTGTAAGCGTATTGTTTTCGTGTGTGATCAACCGTTTCTACAAATGTTGTATTCAGACAGCATTCGTAATTTAATTATGTGCAAAGTGTAATAACCTCTGCTAAAATGTCTTCGACAAGAAGACAATCATAAGAGAGAAAACAAATGTTTAAATGAAACGAAAAACCATTGAAAAGCGAGAACAAGGTGGCTAATCTAGCGCGCAACTACAATCGGCCAACATCTACGATCTGCACTATTCTCAAGAACAATTAAGGAGATGGATGCTTCAAATGGAGTGTCAAGAATGTCTAAAACGGTTGCGACACATTTTCGTCAAATTTTGAAGCGTCGGCAAAAACAAATGTCTTTGGACAGTTTTCTAGTTTTAAAAAAGGAATAATTATTTGTCATAAATTCATATTTTTGTTTACGTTTTTTGTTTCAAATCTAAATTGTATTCTGGTTGTTTCACTCTTTAATAATTCATAAGTAATTTTATTTGAATAAATGTTAATGAATTTTTTTGAAAAATGAGTTGTTGTTTTTTCAGTATGGATCAGATTATCGTATTTTACATTGATTTGTATGGGAAAAAATGTTTCGTAAAACCATTGTTTCGCTTGACGAGTAAGAATCTGGAACGATTTAATCTCGTTATGAGAGTTATATGTATATAAGCGGTGTACCGGATTTCGGCTTCAGCTCCGGTAAATACAGAATCTGTCCATTTTTACAAATCCGGCTCCGGTCCGATTTTGCCGGATTAGGCAATAGCACAGTAGCACTTCCAGCTTACAATTTCTTCCAAATGTAAAAATGAATTTTAAAAAAAAATGCACCCAACTCATTTTGAATTTTAATGATGCACTATTGCAGGAGTTTATGCGACTTGAATACAGTGGTACTTCGGTATAATGTAGCTTTGGTATAAGCCCAACTCAGTATACTTTCTGTTTGGACGAGAAACATATTGCTTGGTAATCTTTAGAATACGACGCGCGAGCTAGAACTTGTATGGGTCGTTCATAAATGACGTCACCTCCTCTCGTCACACCTCATAAAAAGGTAGCCTCTCCCTTAAATAGGACATTTCTTATTTGCAAATGAGCATTTTTCAAATCACTTTTTTATCATTAACTTAAGGGTGTATATAGTTAAGTGTAAGGCTGCACTCTACTATTGTAACAGGCGTCATTGAATAAATTGTAAGTATTCAAAGATTTAAGTTGAACTTTTACTAAAAGTTGCGTGCGTTGATGTGACGTCACAGTTGTGGAAAACAACAACAAACACTCCCCCTCGTCACACATCATCACAAATGTGTTACCCTCTTTTCCCCGTATGTGCCTGACGTCATTTAGCGACGGCCCGTATGAGTGAAAACGGCACATCGCGCTGCACAATGTTCCCTTAAAGATGCGCGGTTGCTTGGCCGCGCATATATCTGACCAACGCTGCGCAGCAGTTTAGAATTTTCGCGCAGTAAATTTTGTAAAATATAGCCCCCAAAAAATGGTTTCTGTGCAACTTTGCACACGAGATTTTTGTACTTTGCACACGAACAAACGAACCTTAGAGGGAACATCGATCGCGCATGCGTAGCATTTATTAATGAATTCATACTAAAGTGTGTGAGTACGGCAGTTGCTACCATTCAGTGAACAATTCGCGCATTAACTATAGACTGTCACTGTTGTTGCGAGTTGTAACTGAGCTGCCAGTTGGCCAACAAAAAACAATGTGAAAACTAAATAGTGAAACTGAAAACTAAAAATTAAAATGACTAAATTAGCATTATGTGCTGATGTATTGTGTTTCTCTTGAACTTTTGAACTTGATATTACTTATTCTAATGTAATTATTTTTACATTTCAATGATTGAATATTAGTATATGTCATCATTATCATGTCTATAGTAATGAACTGCGATAGTGAACAGTCGAGTGACACCACTCACCAAAGTCAAGTGATGTTGTACTTTCTTTTACGTTTTTTATTTGTAAATCCAGTTCCGGTCGGATCTCACTTAAAAAATCCGACAAAACTGGCTCCGGCCGTATTTTTTAAAGAGATTGAATGGGGTACACCCCTTATATAAACATATATAAATATATATATATATATTATATATTATATATATATATATATATATATATATATTATATATATATATATATATATATATATATATATATATATATATATATATAGTTTATTTTATGCAGGACATTTCTTTTTCTTTTTTTTACCATTAGCATTTATCACGCGATGTTAGTTATCAGTATTTGCCCTTTAGCTTGGTCTTGATTACTTCCCTTTCCACAGCTTGAACAAAAAAAGGACAGTTTTGAACAATATATATTTTAAAAAAGAAGGGGTGGGAGATGCAAATAATAAAAAAAAATTGTGTTAATGCCATTTCCCAGGCACGCGATAAAATGATAAATAAACTCAATCTATAGGGAGCCCAGCGCGCCATGAATGATGTAAAAGTTGAAGATTGGGCAATATACGTATTTGGAAATGTACACTATGAAAAAGTTGAAGTGTAGTTAAATTAACCTGGGTTTATGCGTCATTTTTATCGGACATTCTTTTTGTACATGCATATTGGTCTTTCATTTATTTATATATATACATATATACATATATATATATATATATATATATATAATATATATATATATATATATATATATATATATATATACATATATATATATATATATTATATATATATATAATACTAGTTTACCTACGTTTTTTCTACTTTAGTGTAGATATATTGTTTGTATACCTTATCTCAAAGGTGAAAAACGATAGTTTTAAATATCCATTTAGCACCAATGTCAAAGTTAACTTCAATCCTAACATATTATGTAGTCTATAAACACTGGGGGAATTTATATCTATTTATTTATTTATTTCATTTTTTATGTATGTGTTAGTTTTTAGTTTTTAGGCTATTAATTAAGAACTTGTGTTGGAGAGTTGACAAATATTTTTAGGGTAATGCCACCTGATGACGTCATGAGCATAACGAGGTGACGCTCCAAACTGTGCCAGGCTATTTTTAAGACTTCGCCTGACGCTCAACTCTCTGAACGTGAAAATGTTTACATCCCCCTGACAGCTGGACAAGCTACAAGTTCATGTTTTCTGGTAGCCTGTGACATCGTGTGACTTCTGAAGGCTCAAGTTGCGTAACTCATTCAACGACAACCCTAAGCCCCGAGTTTCTGCCCTTCATGACGTGCCGCGGCACAGAAGACAAGCTCCAAGCCATATCACGGTGAGACCGGGCATCCCCACCCCCCCCCACTCCTCGCGGACCCTCCCCAGTGCAATTATGCTAATTTCTCACCTGTGTCTAGAAACTTGGTCATCTAGGTCCTAACGGAGGATACTTGAAGTCAATAGAATTTGGATGTAAATTTTCAATATGTAGGGGGATCCTTAAACTTCACATACATTTTCTCATGCTAAAAAGCTGTCCAAACCCTACAGACTTCTCAATTCCTAAGCGGCTGCGCTCTTAACGAAGGAAATTGAACTACAGTGGTACCTTGAGATACGAAATTAATCCGTTACGGGTTGGCTTTCGTATATTGGATCTTTCGTATATCAAAGCATTCGTAACTTGGGGTACCACTGTATACTGTGCTTCTCAGACATATTACTGCATATGCTATCAATAACAACTCCAAAAACCTGGTCTCATAAACTGATTGCGGGTTCTGAAATCAATAACCATTGCCTTAACAGTATCAGAAACTGGTTGCGGCATCTGAAATCAGTGACCATCGCATTAACAGCATTAGAAACTGGTTGCGGCATCAGAAATCAATAACCATTGCCTTAACAGTATCAGAAAATGTTTGCGGCATCTGAAATCAGTGACCATTGCCTTAACAGTATCAGAAACTGTTTGCGGCATCTGAAATCAATAACCGCTTCCTAAAACCAGCCTCACAAACCATGCAATAGCGGCATCTGATATTGATTAGCGCTTCCTAAGGTGTAACCGAATTTTTCAAATTAATTCTGGTGCTTTTAACACTGGACCAAACCTCTCTCAACTTTTACTCTGCCAACACAACATCTGAAATTAAACCGTATCAGTATTACCGACATCTTGTCAATTACAGATTTTATCTGTTATGCATTAGATTTATAAATGGTAATAATGATGTTTCAAAATTTGCATTTTTAGATTAAAAATTTAAAAGAAAAAAAAATGTCGTTAAATGCATATTAATGAAACTGGACTTTTAATTTAAAATAAATTGCCAAGTAATGATTATTTATATTAATGTGGTGAAAGAAACTCAATTTCTGTTGTGATGATACAACGAATTTTGGAAAATTTTAGGCCAATACAAAAAAGCTGACATGTTTACTACTCTTGATATTGAAAAATAAAACTTTAATGTAGAATACTATACAATTTATTGAATAAATCTTACATGTGGAGTGCTCTAAATATTGGATACATTTTATTATTTGATATTTCATACAGAAGCAATAACATAAAGCCATTTTTAGGGTGGTAAACATTGTTTGTTTACTTCATTAATGGACAAAATCAGAAAATTTGACTTATTTTTTAAAAATTAATTTTAAAAAAAAATTGCACTGGGATTGTTTATTCAGTAAAAATTGCCGCACATGTTGATATGATTAATTGTGAGATGGATCGCTTCGTGGTTTCAACTGACGTCAGGTTAGAAATTGCGCAGCGAAGAATCTGGCAGTGCCGTCAGGTGCACACCATCTAGGAAAAGTCTTTCATGTGACGCAAAACATACACCGCTTCAGAGACCGTTACGTCACAGACGACATCTGTAATGTAAACAAACATTTTTTTAAAATTTTTTTAAATATGGGTGGATTAATAAGTCGTGTGTTACAACTAACAAGGACAGAGGTTGTCTTGTCCCACTGGGTTACCTTCCCCTTGGGCATTCCTTACATTTTAAACAGGTTTTTTTAAAAAGAATGAAGCAGGAAAGTATGACGAGTAATCTTACATACACTTGAACTTTGAACTACTTATTTCAAACAAGTTGTAGCTCGAGGAGTCTCAAGTATTTATAACGGGCCCAAAGTTGTGATGATCGAACATTATTAAGTATGACTATATTATACGTATAATTCAACAATCTGCACTGGATATAGTGAAGCAGAACCCTAAATCTAAATTTGCAGCAGGCTTGAAAAAGTCACGTGACGTTTCTCATAAACCCAAACCATAAAAAAAAACTACTAAGTGTCTTGGGCAACAATGAGATTTCAGAGTAAGAGCTAAAAATGAGTTCATATAATTATATCAATAAAAATGACATTGAAGCAATTATATCATTCTACCAATATGGTAAAACGGTTACTATGTTTGAAGGTTGAAATATTTATGTCAATCACTCGTTCAATAGTTGTAACAAATTCTAATTGTTAGAAAAGAGAATTTGTATCTATATTTTTTTTTAAAAATTGAATTGTTAACTACACATCTGTTGTTAACACGTTACCACCATTTCTTGCCCATCCTTTCCTGTCCATCATTCCCTGCACACACTTCCCTGATTTCCTGCCCATCCTTCCCTACCCATCATTCCCTTCCCACTTTCCTTGCGTATTTCTCCGTTCCAGGAAATATTACCCTACGGACTATATTACACCATCAATCCTCTACTTTAAACGAAATCGTCACTTGAATTTATTAACCCTAACACTGAGCCTTAACCCTAACCCTGACATTTAACCTAACCCTAACACTGTCCATAACCCTCTCTGTCATCTTTATTAGCTGCAGATCCACTTGATTGACTGAGAGAAAAATAATGTGTGTCAATAAAACATAGACTCTAAGATTAAATAGACGATATAAAGGTGCACATATTGATAACCCTAATCCTCCCTCCACTTAATTCATTTCACCACACTGAAAGTTTAAACGCTATCCTCCTGCCTTTCATTTATCCCTATAATATTCATGAGACAGGTAAGGCGCATATTACCACGCATTTATCTTAAAGGTTTGAAAAATAAACTCAACAACAACATTTCAAAATATGAATCGTCGAAATCTTCAAGAAATTTGTAAAAAACAACAACCTTAGAACTAATAAATTCCTTGAACAGTGTCCGACAAAAAAACAAAAACAAAGCCAACACTAATTAAGACAAACATAATTAGCAACAGAGGACACGTGCAACAAAGACAAAAGAAAGTCAACAAAGACAATGCTGCCGTGAAGAAATTCGGTCAAGCGGAACACTCGAGGCGGCGTGAAAGCCTATTTCATTATTAACGCATGGTTACACAAAACATTGCACCCCGAGTGCACGGAGGCGGTCGCGCCGTCGCGGCTATGCTCGGTTGAATCCAGGGGACGATAGAATCTCCCCCCGCCGACACAAAAAGATGCGGCACAACAACGCGTGCATAGCACGACGACGCGCTGTCGGAAAGAACATCCTACATACAGGGAACAACAACAACAACATCAAGAAAAAAACCATATCACCTGCATCTGCCTTCATCTACTCGAAGACATGCTGCGCGTGTTCAGTGACCCGTCATAATGAATGGCATCGCTGTCTCGCGTGTTCAAACTTAAGCACTTTAACCAGTTCCCCGAATTGGAGATGGACTCGTCTTCACTGGAGACAGTACAATGAATTATGAAACACTGGCAACGATGGAGATATCTCACATTCTCCCTCCTCCCAGCCCCGCCCCCCCCCAAAAAAAAATAATCCCCGAACCCCATGAAAAGGTAATTGTGAAATGCTTTTGGGCGTCAGAGTGTATATACGTAGAAGATGTGTTGGGGTAGAGGGGCGGTGTTAGGGTAGAGGGGCGGTGTTAGGGTAGAGAGGCGGTGTTGGGGTAGAGAGGCGGTGTTGGGGTAGAGAGGCGGTGTTGGGGTAGGAAGGCGGTGTTGGGGTACGGAGGCGGTGTTAGGGTAGAGAGGCGGTGTTGGGGTAGATGGGCGGTGTTAGGGTAGATGGGCGGTGTTAGGGTAGATGGGCGGTGTTAGGGTAGAGGGGCGGAGTTTGAGCCCTTGGTTGAATGCCGAAAAAACTTTGGATCGATTTGTAATCCTTTTCCCCGTATGCTGGCGAGCTGGAAATTTTGCAGGCAGACTCGTGCTGATTATAAAAATAATATATCAAAATTTCAGATCGATCGTATGTACTGTAATTGAATTATTGATTTTTTAGATTATTTTATTTATTCCTATTTATCATGTTAATTTTTGTGCTAGAGTGTCGTGGTGCGTATTATATTGAACAACCTTTCCTGTCGCGCAATAAGGTGCGTATTATATTGACAATACTTTTTTAAAAATATATTCCCGATCGGTGCGCATTATATTAAACATGTTTTACGAGACATAACTAACATTTTGGATTTTTGGATTGTCGTGCGCTGCATATTATAATGAACATTCTTTTAGTTATGTCTCGCATATAAAGGATTTATAGTCAAAAACTTTTTTTTAACGTTTTTAAAAAAAAATAATGTTTTCAAATAATGGACATGACTGGCAAAGGTAATACACGTATATAGTGTTCTGACTAGCTGGTACAATCTTCGGACTGACTGGTACACTACTCTGACGTCAAACATTTCAGATTAATCTTGGGCTGGCGGACTCGTTACAATGCTATAGATGTCCCCAACTCAATGTCCCCAACTCAATGTCCCCAACTCAATGTCCCCAACGCAATGTCCCCAACTCAATGTCCCCAACTCAATGTCCCCAACTCAATGTCCCCAACTCAATGTCCCCAACTCAATGTCCTCTTTCTTGTTAACAGTCTGGAAAACCAAAAGTGTTTTATGACGTCATTTTTATGTCCGATGGGAAAACACTTGCTCCAGTCGCACTGCGAGAGATGGTTGTCTTGTTTGCGGCGGTGCACTGCACTCTTAGAAATGGTGCTCTGGTTCCAGGTGGTACAATGCTTTTTTAGATACCGTTGTCTGGTTCCAAGTGGTGCATTGCTTTCTCAAAGGTGGTTGTCTGGTTCCAGGTGGCACATTGCTTTCTTCGAGATGGCTGTCCGGTTCTAGGTGGTACATAACTTTCTCATTCGCCGCGATGGCGATTCTGTCGCGTCCCTTGGTTTGACCCCATCCAACTGTGAAAAGAGAGGGGGGTGTTGAGCGGCGGACCGAGCTAATCCCGTCTGGTGGCGACAAATCCCGTAAAGTCCCGATCTCCATGACACGAGGTCATTCAGAAGACGGACACATCTGAACAATGGTATTTGGCGGTGGGGTGGGAGGGTGGAGATGCACCAGGAACAAAGCCAAGAGGGACGGGGAGAGGACCGCCAATATTGTTCTTCATTTCGAAGTCGCTTGCCTTTCCCATCCGTTCCCCTCACTGTCTCCATTCTTTTACTTGCAGTGCTCCATTAAACGAAAGGAAAGGAACGGTAACTCCGATGGTCGTTAACTCCGTTACGGCACGTTTGGAAAAACTCTCCTCTCCGAAGTGTTCCGTTGTTCCCTCGGCAACCACGGTTGTTGTTGTTTGAGATTATCCGGAAGCTGATGTTACTATGCGGTGGCACACAAAGGGAGATTATGTGTGTTTGCCCCGGAGATTATTGCTGTAAATGAAAGTCGCCGGACTTCTCCCCGGTAGTTGTAATGGTCATCCGTTGGTCATCAAGACTCCGGTATAATACAGCGAGGCGATCGTAAAGAGAGGAGGCCAATTTGATGGCGAGTCTCCTCGGGTGTCATGCATACGTACGGAGATGTGCGATCAAGTCTTAGACGGGAATGGTTTTAGGGGGGGGGGATCTTTATGTGGCCATTACTATGTACTAGTACACCGTATGTTCTATGTGATGTACTATCCAATCATATATATCTAACACTGGAAAAGTTATCTCGGCTAAGGGAAATGTGGGGCGAGTTGAAAGTAATTTTACTATCTCTATGATAAAACCACGTACGCCATACGCACACACATACGTTCACGCAGACACACATACACTCACGCAGAAATACGCACATGCGCAAGTACTCACATGCAAAAATACACACACATACACGCACATATACAAACCATGCACAAAAAAGCTGGCAGCAATTGGAAGTTAGTCTGTTATTACAATAAATATGAATGTTCCCAACAACGGTTACTAAACTGATAAATATTTAGTAAATCATTTTTATTATCTAAAAAAATAAAATAATAATAATAATAAAATATGACTTAAAATATTACTTAAAAACTATTTTTTTTTAAATTGAAAAATCAAAATTACCCCTCGGTACCCAGTCGTCTTCCGCCTTCATCCCTTTACTGTCGTTGCTCGTGGCTCACAATGGAAAAGTACGGCTGAATGCGCTGCTCGTCTCCCGTCATTGTGGCGCGGGATGTTTTGACGAGGGCCACCCCTCAAGTCAAAATTCGGCCATGTTTGTCCTCATCTGTCCCGCAGGTGTGAACGGGTGGGCTGGGCTAATCCTGGACCTTAATCCTCCCGCCACCGCCCTCCCACCCCAAAGCAGATGTGCTCGTTTCAATCGTCCCGAGGATCTGAAAATCAAACAAGGGGGGACAAAATTAAGTGAAAACCAGAAACGCCCATGGATCGGGCGATGGGCGGTTTCAGTTGATGCCTTTGGTTCTGGGATTCCTGGCTATTGTAGACATTAGACATGCTTTAAGTCGACATGCCTGATAGGCTACTGTAAACAACGAACCATTTTTAACACGATAGAGACATCAATGCATTCAACAATCTTTGCATTTTTTCCCATTGATTTTTTTTTGGGGGGGCAGACAATTATGTGAGCAAAAATATGGAAATGTGCTCATTTTGAAAACAGCTTGAAAAGAAACAACAAAATCAATATATTGAATTGGCATGTTCATAGCAATGAAAACTTATTTATTTGCTAAGAAACGATGACAAATTCGAACACCCTAGCATTTTGCCATCTACCTCAAACATACAATTCTATTACCATTTCTTTCTATCTAATATATAAAGCTCAAATGTTTGTATGTTTGTATGTTTCACTTTCCGACTTTCTGTTAGACAATCACGGAAAAACCAAATGACGGACGGGGACCAAATTTGGCAGGACGGTTCCTTTTACCCTGAAGGTGGTTTTAAGTTAGTTTTTGTAATTGTCCCTTTTGCCCGAATAAATGCAGAGACAAAGAATAAAAAATTTAACCTCATTTCTGTGTTGAACAAATTTACGCGGACGTTCAAATGCCGTTCAAAGCGAGTTACTTTTGGTGACGTTTTTTTCCCCCAATACTTTATTTTCAGCCGTGCGCATTTGAAAAAATATTATAATGTCTAATTACGGTGCGCACATTTTCGTGTACGCTTCATAATTTGAGCTGTGTAGTACAAAGAATTGTCATTTTCTTTACTGTTACTTTCTATATATTAGATAGACACGTAAACATATTTAATTACAACTGCCACACGATTGCATTAGATTTAATTGTTTACACGTTTAAATTTAATTGCGAATTTGTTTTAATTATTTTCTGTTCCATAACTCGACATTTAATGAAAAACCTATTTATGTAATAATTGCGTCAGTATTTTTTTCAAGGCTTCATTTTTAGCGGCGCCCGTTTTAAAATCTTTTATCGCCTGATTACTGTGCGCACATTTTCGTGTACGCATCTTAAATTTAGCTGGGTCCTATTAATATAACATTTTTATTTTGTTTGTCTTTTACATAAGCTATTGTCTTTTACATAACCTATACACTTATACTATTTAAACTTAGACTACCGGACCTATTAACATAAGTAGATTAAACTAAATAAAGTGATCCTGAAAACGCTTAATTATTTTGTATTGCGAATTGAACAAATTCAAAAAAGAGCTGCCAGATTCATTACTGGAGAATATTCAAATCTGACAAGAATAACACCATTAGTTAAATCATTAAACCTTGAAACACTAGAGGATAGAAGAACCCAGAGCAAAGTAGTAATCATACATAAAGCAATTAATTCTAATTTAGAAATACAACACAAAGATAACTTAATACAACCCTCAGATAGACATAAGGATAAAAACACCTTTCTTATTCCGTATGCAAGAACAAACACATACAAGTTTTCCTTCTTCCCGTCCGGAATTCGGGCGTGGAATGGGTTGCCTGAAGAATCCAGGAAAACCAACACTTTATCAACATTTAAATATCTAATAAAAATGCAGGACTTAACACAAACCATAGATAAGCGTAGGACGCAATAATCTTCTGTATAGAAGGAGCGTCTGTAATCAGATAAGATAAGATAAGATAAGAATATGTTATGTTCATTCCTTTGATGATGGATTAACATAGGCCATTTTTAAAATCGATTATTGTAATGGTTTCACATGCATTTTTAACATAAAATTGATTTAAAAATTTATTTTTTTAAAATTAGGAATATAGCCTAATTTTTTTATTTATCTTTATTATCTTTATCTCATAGACGCTGTTGCAAATATTGTATTAATTACAATTGTGTTACATTGCAGTGTCGTAAATATATAAGAGCTTTTTTAGTGACGACAGTGGCAGAGATCTTTTGAAAAATGTCAACAAAGCAGTGGCCTTTTTTTTAATGGATACAAACAAACAAACATAAAAATATCAACTGAGCTTTATATATTACATATGCGTTTAAATTATCTTATTTCAATTATTTTCACGATGCATTGTATTAATATTTAAATGCAATGAATAAAATTGGGATTTAAAAAAATTTAATTCATAACTCGACATTTAATTAAAAACCATAGATGTAGCGTGTTTATTTTATGTTGAAAGTGATGGCCTATGTCAAATAAACTTACACTTTAAAACTGTTTACTTAAGCTTCATATACACTATACATTATAAACTTTCGCTACCGAACGTATTAACAAAAGTTGACTAAATTTAATGAAGTGATCCTGAAAACGCTTAATTAATATGAATTGCGAATTGAATATGTTTTTATGTTCATTCCTTTGTATTCAGAATAGCATAGGCCATTTCTAAAATTGCATTTTAATCATTTTTAAGATGCGCTTATTAACAGACGGTTGAATCTTTTTTTTTAAATTTATTTTATTTTTACGATATAAAATCTGGTGTGTGTGTGTGCATTGAATATAATTTACAAAATATGATGCCTTATCCGAAATAGGGAACCAAAAATAAGATTCCTTTTTGAAATTATACACATTGCTTATAAACCGTAAATATAAATCGTAAAATATAGAGACATAAAAAATGTTAAATATTATTTCCTTGTTTAGGCAATTATGAATACGTCAAAATGAAGAGTTATTTTGGTCCAGTACATTTACTTTATAACAATACTTTATTTTATGCGGCCAGCATTCTATATGTCTAAATATGGTGTGCACATTTTTTTATATCATTTTAATACGACCGTTTTTTCTTAAATAGTATTTCAGAAAGTACATTTATAATTTTGTTTATTTGCGCTATGAGTCAATTAGCTTTTGCCTTTTAAAGGGATAGTGCCACATGTTCTTTATCTCATAGACGTGGTTACAAATATTATATAACTTACAATTGTGATACAATGCAGTTTCGTAATTATATATTAAATTTTTGAGTGACGAGGGTGGTAGAGCTCTTTCGGAAAACATATAAGTTATGTTAATTTTGTACAAGTGGGAATGAAATTGTAAATTTAGTTATTATGGTCAGCAAGAATCATTATTTAATAAGTCATATCTTTTGAATAGTAAGTTTATGTTAAAAGGCACTGCATTAAGTGAAAACAACTCACGCGGTAAAATGGCATATCTCTGTTTCTCATAAGATTTTAACTAAATAGTTGAATCTGAAATTTAACTTGGCAAATAAAAATTGTAATAACCATCACCTAATACTTGGATAAAGGGTCAGCACACTCCCGCTACAAAGTGCGGGTATTTTTCAAGTATATATATATATATATACTGTATATATAAATATTTAAATATGTTTGTGTGTGTATGAATGTCCTTTATAGCTGTCTAAACCATTCACCCGATCGTCATGAAACTTTTCAAGACTGTTGAGTATGCTCCCGGGATGGTAACTATCACTTTTTTCAAAATTTAACACTCATGGGGCGCCGGGGGCCCATATCGTCATGTTTTGCTTATACGAGTTATATAAAAATTAGTTTAAGCTTTAGCTACTGTGTAAATTATTGGATCTTAACCAAAATGTGTATATGACAACTTGATAGCCAATATTAAAATACTATAGGGCACTAAACTGCTAATATTCATTCCTTTGGGGCTGGGGGCTAAAAATTCACATTTTTTAAGCGTTTCAGATTTTATTCACCATTCAGTCATTAATAATCTTGACAAATTATGACACATGTATCAATTATTATACTAATTGAAATGAACAGATGTTTTTGAACTTTATATCTTGCCCAGAATGGGCGCTGGGACCCTTAATGTCGTTTTTATCTTATATGAGCTATATAAAAAATAGTTTCTACGTTAGCTACTTAGTAAATGAATAGATCTTCACCAAACTTTGCACACAAAAACTTGGTAGCCTATATTAAAATACTATAGACACTGCACTTCTAATGCCAATATCTTCGTGGCCGGGGCCCCAAATATCTTTTTTCGTATATGTTTAAGATATTTTCCTATTTACTTTTTAAAGAGCTTGAGAAATATAGCCACAATAAAAATGAACTAAAATAAACAGGTTTTTTAATTGACCTCTTGCACCGAATGGGCCAGGGCCCCTTAATGCTATTTTCCCCCTATTGTAGGTATATAAAAAGTAGTTTAAGAGTTAGATATTGAGAAAAAAACTGGATTTTGACAAAACTTAGAATATAAAAACTTAAGAGCCTATATTACTATAGGGCGCTGAACTCTTAATTTCCATTCCTTCGAAAAAGTCTTTTTACTGAACTTTAATAATTGTATTCCCTATTCCATTTTACACGATATTGAGGAATATATATTGCGTACAATAGATAAAAACAACATTAAGGGCCCCAGGACCCATTCTGGACAAGATATAAAGTTCAAATCACCTGTTAATTTCAATTTGTATAATAATGGATACATGTGTCATTATTTGTCAAGATTGTTAATGACTGAATAGTGAATAAAATCTTAAACGTTTAAGAAATGAGCACAATGGCAATTTTTAAAAAACTATAATATCACTCATTTTGGGGCCGGGGCCCTTAATATCGTTCCTTTTTTTGTACGCTATTTAATTATTAATTTATTTATCCGTTTGCTATGAAACTTGGATTTTTTTTTCACACTTCCACGAAGATTTCTTCAGAATTATTTTTAAACATACCACTAATTGGTTTCTTTAAATTTATTCCTTTTTACTTTGATCGTTGCAACGCACGACGGGTCTACTAGTCTAATATATAAAGCTCAGTTGGTGTTTGTATCTTTGTACGTCTGTATATTTATATGTTTGTATGTTTCACTTTTCGACTTTCTGTTAGACAGCCACGGAAAAACCAAATGACGGACGGGGACCAAATTTGGCAGGACGGTTCCTTTTACCCTGAAGGTGGTTTTAAGTTAGTTTTTGCAATTGTCCCTTTTGCCCGAATGCCGTAAATTAAATAATCAGAAAATGCAGAGACAAAGAATAAAAATTTAACCTCATTTCTGTATTGAACAAATTTACGCGGACGTTCAAATGCCGTTCAAAGCGAGTTACTTTTGGTGACGTTTTTTTCCCCCAATACTTTATTTTCAGCGGTGCGCATTTAAAAAATATTATGTCTAATTACGGTGCGCACATTTTCGTGTACGCTTCATAATTTGAGCTGTGTAGTACAAAGAATTGTCATTTTCTTTACTGTTACTTTCTATATATTAGATAGACACGTAAACATATTTAATTACAACTGCCACACGATGCATTAGATTTAATTGTTTACACGTTTAAATTTAATTGCGAATTTGTTTTAATTATTTTCTGTTCCATAACTCGACATTTAATTTAAAAAAAACTATTTATGAAATAATTGTGTTAGTATTTTTTTCAAGGCTTCATTTTTAGCGGTGCGCGTTTTAAAATCTTTTATCGCCTGATTACTGTGCGCACATTTTCGTGTACGCATCTTAAATTTAGCGTGTCCTATTAATATAACATTTATATTTTGTTTGTCTTTTACATAAGCTATTGTCTTTTACATAATCTATACACTTATACCATTTAAACTTAGGCTACCGGACCTATTAAAATACGTAGATTAAATAAAATAAAGTGATCCTGAAAACGCTTAATTATTTTGTATTGCGAATTGAATATGTTATGTTCATTCCTTTGATGATGGATTAACATTATAGGCCATTTTTAAAATAGATTATTGTCATGGTTTCACATGCGTTTTTAACATAAAATTGATTTGTTTTGTTTGTTTTTTTTAAAATTAGGAATATAGCCTAATTTCTTTATTTATCTTTATTATCTTTATCTCATAGACGCTATTGCAAATATTGTATTAATTACAATTGTGTTACTATGCATTGTCGTAAATATATAAGAGCTTTTTTAGTGACGACAGTGGCAGAGATCTTTTGGAAAAATGTCAACAAAGCAGTGGCCTTTTTTTAATGGATACAAACAAAAAAAACACATAAAAATATCAACTGAGCTTTATATATTACATATGCGTTTAAATTATTTTATTTCAATTATTTTCACGATGAATTGTGTTAATATTTTGATGCAATTAATAAAATTGGGATTTTAAAAAATAAATTCAGAACTCGACATTTAATTAAAAACCATAGATGTAGCGAGTTTATTTTATGTTGAAAGTGATGGCCTATGTCAAATAAACTTACACTTTAAAACTGTTTACTTAAGCTTTATATACACTATACATTATAAACTTTCGCTACCGAACATATTAACAAAAGTTGACTAAATTTAATGAAGTGATCCTGAAAACGCTTAATTAATATGAATTGCGAATTGAATATGTTTTTATGTTCATTCCTTTGTATGCAGAATAACATAGGCCATTTCTAAAATTGCCTTTTAATCATTTTTAAGATGCCCTCATTAACAGACGGTTGAATCCTTTTGTTTCATTTTTATTTTATTTTTCAGATATAAAATCTGGTGTGTGTGTGTGCATTGAATATAATTTACAAAATATGATGCCTTATCCGAAATAGGGAACAAAAAAAAAGATTCCTTTTTGAAATTATACACATTGCTTATAAACCGTAAATATAAATCGTAAAATATAGAGACATAAAAAATGTTAAATATTATTTCCCTGTTCTAATAATTGTGAATACGTCAAAAGGAGGAGTTATTTTGGTCCAGTACATTTACTTTATAACAAGACTTTATTTTATGCGGCCAGCTTTCTATATGGCTTAATATTGTGTGCACATTTTTTTATATCATTCTAATACGACCGTTTTTTTAATAGTATTTTAGAAAGTACATTTATAATTTTGTTTATTTGCGCTATGAGTCACTTAGATTTTGTCTTTTAAAGGGATAGTGCCACATGTTCTTTATCTCATAGACGTGGTTACAAATATTATATAACTTACATAGAGCTCTTTCGGATAACCTATAAGTTATGTTAATTTTGTACAAGTGGGAATGAAATTGTAAATTTAGTTATTATGGTCGGCAAGAATCATTATTTAATAAATCATATCTTTTAAATAGTAAGGTTATGTTAAAAGGCACTGCATTAAGTGAAAACAACTCACGCGTTAAAATGGCATATCTCTGTTTCTCATAAGATTTTAACTAAATAGATGAATCTGAAATTCAACTTGGCAAATAAAAATTGTAATAACCAGCAACTAATACTTGGATAAAGGGTCAGCACACTCCCGCTACAAAGTGCGGGTATTTTTCTAGTTATAAATATTTTTTGAAAAATGTTTGTACTACTAAACTATTTTTTTGGTTACTTTTTTAATTTAAAACTTGTATAAGCGCACTTTACGTTTTGGTTGGGCCGTGTGCGCAAAGTACAGTATAGGTGGAATATAATGTCCAGTTTTTTTTAAAAAGAAAATCGGTGCGCTCCTTGTTTTTGTGATTAAAACAAAAGAAAGTCGATGGGCCGGCACCGACCCACTGACCGCCTGTCACATCAGTGTAAAAGTTGTTGATAAAACACAAACGTTTGTAAAAAAAAATATATAATAATTGTAAATCGGATACATAATTATTTTGACGTTTCGAGTTTTTAAAATGTGTAAAGACGCTTATGGTATTTAAACAAATAAAATAAAATTAGTTGATTGTCTGCGAAAAACGTCGAAAAAATTATTTTTTGTATAAGCAAAATAGAGCATGCATGCATTTTGTGCGTGCATGCTTACGTGTGCATGTGCGTGTATATGTGCGTGTATCTGTGTGTATTTTAAAGTTTGAGGGTACGTGAGTGAGTGTGTATTTGTGCGAATGTAATGTGAGCGTGTATAACCCGTATGTGCGTGGGTACGGCGGACATGGTCTTGTCAAATGGTCATATGTTCATACAGATTGTGTGGTCATGCCTTCATACAGATGGTGTGGTCACATGTTCATAGAGATGGTGTGGTCATATGTTCATGCATATGGTCTGGTCACGTGTTCATACAGATGTTGGGGTCATATGCCATGTTCATACAGATGGTGCGGACGTGGAGTTGGTTTCGCCTGGTGCTCCATTCAATGTTACATTAGCCAAGCTCAATTTGAGTTGAACAAATGACAAATGTTGCCGAGGTAGCAACATCGCGAATCTACGTTGAGCCCTCTCCCTCCCACCCTCTTCCCACAAGTGCAACCCCCCCCTCCCATCCCATCTCACTGATCACTGTTTACCCAGTGCGGCGACACCTGTTACAATGTCTTCTATAGAATTATTTCGTTCACCCCGATCAATGACTTAACACGTTGGTAAGTCATTTGCAAGAATTACGAGGTTATGAGGGTAATTTGGAATGCTTATCATTGATAGACCCCCATTGAGATCACCGCCCTCGTGTCAGCTCGTTAGTTAACTATTAACGCTCGTGTGATCGCGAAAGAGAGAGAAAGAGAGAGAGGGGGAATGAGAGGTGGGGTTGAGGGGGGGGGAGAATAGACCCAAAATTAAATTGTTTTAGCGATGACAAGTGTAATTCCGTATTAATGTGTGGGAGGGCGGGGGTGTTATTTCAGTCGTACAACGTGTACAACCAGCCAACCCCCCCCCCTTTTTTTTTAACACAGCGCCCTCATCCTAACACCAGCGTTTACTGGGAGAAAAGAGATACATTCGCCACGGGTAGTTAACGATGTCATCACCGTTAGAGCGAAAGGTGCCGGGAAAGGGGATTTAACAAAAGATAGCATTTCAATGTAAGATTTCCATATATCCTTTCGTTATAGGCGAAGTCCAGTGAGTTAGAGTCCAGATGCGGACCGCGAGGCCTTCTCATCCGGCCCTTGGAGACCTTTTAATCTTTAAAAAAAAACAAACAACAACAACCTATTTTTACGCATAGTTTACCACAAAACTGTGTGTAGTCGGCCCACAAACTGCTGTTTGACAGTTAATGCGACCCTCCGGCAGAAAAGTTTGGAGACCCCTGAGTTAGACCATAACGATTGCGAGACTTCCATAATGGGCCATGTAGACAATTCTTTTTGGAAAAGTTGAGCAAAATTATATATTTTGATAAAAGAATTTCAATACTCTCCCTCTCTCTCTCTCTCTCTCTCTCTCTCTCTATTTCTCAAGTCCTCTCTTTATTTATCTTTCTCTCGCTCTCTCTCTCTCTCTCTCTCTCTCTCTCTCTCTCTCTCTCTCTCTCTCTCTCTCTCTCTCTCTCTTTTAATAGAATATAAAATTTATGTTCCTTTAGGAAAATATTTAACAGTTAAAGAGTAAAACTTTTTTTTTCTAGAAGAAGACAATACAGCTTATTTGCAATGTTATAAAAATTCATTCCATGTCACGTTTTTTGTCCTCTTATGTTACGTACGCCCTTGGACCTTATCCACTAATGTTACATACGCCCATACACTATATACACTAATGTTACGTACGCCCTTGCACCATATCGATGTTACATACGCCCATACACTATATATACTAATGTTACCTACGCCATTGGACCATATCAACTAATGTCACGTACGCCTATACACCATATCATCTAATCTTACGTACGCCCTGGGACCATAAAAATAGTATACTTTGGTTATAGCCCGCAGCATTATGTTGTGGGCAATACGTGAGCTCACAACATACCCAATTGAATTGTCGACACATCCATTGAAGTAATGCACTTACTCCAATATGTGGGACTCTTCAAAAGTCTTCCTCACAATATTTTTAACGCAACTGAACAATAATATTTATACATTCCAAAATCATCGCATCCTATTATACTCTGCACATATAATAGAATCTATTTAAAAGTCAGCCACATGGGTCAGACCCAAAGCCCTTTTGTGGTATTTCTAGGAATCTCGTTTATAGGGCATTTTTCGGAAACTTTACTTTAACTTGTGGTAGAATTAAAGTTTCTTACATAGAAGTTTTTAGTTTTATATTAACGAACACATTACTAAATATTCTATTGGGCCACAACCTTTTATGTGGTCCTTGCATTTGTTACAAGTGGGGATATATCGTATCTTAGTTATTTCTTATTTATTACATACCCTCTTTTTTGCGTCCTACGCTTACCCATGGTGTATGTCAAGTCTTACATTTTTACTAAAGTTTTTTTAATGTTGATAGTGTGCTGGTTTTTTCTGGTTTGTTCAGGTAACCCATTCCACACCTGAATTCCAAGCAGGAAGAAGGAGAATTTGTATGTGTTGGTTCTTGCGAGCGGAGCAAAAAATGTTTTTTGTTATCCCTGTGTCTATCCGAGTATTGCAATCGTTTTTTTTTGTTTTTTTTCGTTGTCAATGGTTATAAAGGAATTGTAGTTTGTTCTTTGCTATAGGTGTTACCAAGATTGCTTAGAGCTTACGGTCAAAGAAACACGCTTAGGGCCAAGGAAATTGTCTAGACACGGGACATCACGTTCCTGTAATTCATACTTTTAAAAAAAGGCGAAGTGAGCTCCTCTAAACTAAACTTTCTCGTATATATACGTATACATTTGGGCCTAGATCAAATTCTTAAATTTATTTGAGAGATAGGGAATATAGCAATGCACCACTCCCGGTTAACGGAAATCGCTTAAATCTCGTCCACCTAACTGAAACGGTGCTGAAACTATAGTGTTCACACGCACAAGTACAGAAACAATTATTAGAAGACAAGATTTTTCCGACTTCTGAAGGTGTAAATCGTCCAGATTTGTCAAAATCTCGATTTCAATTTTCTTGCTCGGTTGCAATACTTCCCCCTATTCTACGTGTACGAACGAGTAAGTATAAAAGAGATAATGAGTAGTAAAATAACCATAGCAGTCTTATAATCTTGCACTGGGACAGTTGATCACGGGCTTTTAATATAAATTTGTATCGGTGCGCACAAATTCAAGTCTTTCCTATTCGCAGTGCGCAACATTTGTTCGAGCATTACTTTAGTGGAATGCTGTGAAAACTTATTAAATAAATGAATAACCGTTTCAAGCTCGAGGTTCCCACATTATTTTTGAAACAGCCCCAGGTGTGGCTATTGAATATTAAAATTTTTGAAACAGCCCCACGTGTGGCTAGTGAATATTAACATTTTTTAAACAGCCCCAGGTGTGGCTATTGAATATTACAATTTTTGAAACAGCCCCACGTGTGGCTAGTGAATATTAATTTTTTTGAAACAGCCCCACGTGTGGCTATTGAATATTACAATTTTTGAAACAGCCCCACGTGTGGCTAATGAATATTAACATTTTTGAAACAGCCCCACGTGTGGCTATTGAATATTAAAATTTTTGAAACAGCCCCACGTGTGGCTATTCTTTTTCTTCTTCTTCTTCGTTCTCAATTTGAGTTTTGCGTGCCGACGAGTTTTGCGCCAATTGGCCCGTGGTCTCCGACTTCAGCCTGCTGTTTTTTCTGGATGTGCTTCCATAGCCTTTGGTCAGCCAAGACCATCTGCAAGGCAGCAGTTGAATTTGGCAAGTGATGCAGCGTTCACATGCCACGGCTATAAGGGTTCCACGCATTACCAAGCCGCCTTTTATTTCCCTAACTATGTGTTAGGTACCCAATCGAAGCTGGGTGGACTCGGGGACGCCCTAGCCCCCAGGAACATTATCCTTGGCTTCCCATGGATTCGAACCCGTGACCATCGGTACGCCAGTCGAGCGCGCTGTCACTCGACCACCGTATCCCCCTGTGTGGCTATTGAATATTACAATTTTTGAAACAGCTACACGTGTGGCTATTGAATATTACAATTTTTGAAACAGCTACACGTGTGGCTATTGAATATTACAATTTTTGAAACAGATACACGTGTGCTATTGAATATTACAATTTTGAAACAGTCCCACGTGTGGCTATTGAATATTACAATTTTTGAAACAGCCCCCACGTGTGGCTAGTGAATATTAAATTTTTTGAAACAGCCCCACGTGTGGCTATTGAATATTAAAATGTTTGAAACAGCCCCACGTGTGGCTATTGAATATTAAAATTTTTGAAACAGCCCCACGTGTGGCTAGTGAATATTAACATTTTTGAAACAGCCCCACGTGTGGCTATTGAATATTACAATTTTTGAAACAGCCCCACGTGTGGCTAGTGAATATTAAATTTTTTGAAACAGCCCCACGTGTGGCTATTGAATATTACAATGTTTGAAACAGCCCCACGTGTGGCTAATGAATATTAACATTTTTGAAACAGCCCCACGTGTGGCTATTGAATATTAAAATTTTTGAAACAGCCCCACGTGTGGCTAATGAATATTAACATTTTTGAAACAGCCCCACGTGTGGCTATTGAATATTAAAATTTTTGAAACAGCCCCACGTGTGGCTATTGAATATTAAAATTTTTGAAACAGCCCCACGTGTGGCTAGTGAATATTAACATTTTTGAAACAGCCCCACGTGTGGCTATTGAATATTACAATTTTTGAAACAGCCCCACGTGTGACTATTGAATATTACAATTTTTGAAACAGCCCAACGTGTGGCTATTGAATATTACAATTTTTGAAACAGTTTCACGTGTGGCTATTGAATATTACAATTTTTGAAACAGCTACACGTGTGGCTATTGAATATTACAATTTTTGAAACAGCAACACGTGTGGCTATTGAATATTACAATTTTGAAACAGTCCCACGTGTGGCTATTGAATATTACAATTTTTGAAACAGCCCCCACGTGTGGCTAGTGAATATTAAATTTTTTGAAACAGCCCCACGTGTGGCTAGTGAATATTACAATTTTTGAAACAGCCCCACGTGTGGCTAATGAATATTACAATTTTCCAGAATAAGGCAATTCATTGAAACACTAGTGTTAAATAAAATTCAGCCAAGAATTTTAAAGCTTTTTTATGCTATTAACGACACCAAAGTTCATGGTAATTCTCGAAGTTATAATATATTCCCAAATATTTTCTTTTCTCAAAAAGCGAAATTGTATTGTTTTATCATAAAAATTCAGGAAACGAAATAAGCTAAGAAAGAAATGTAATTATTACATTAGCAATCCTCCTTTTATTTTAAAAAAAATCTGCTCCCATCTTTCCGTAAATTACAGCTATGTTTTACATACATCGGTTCAATGGCCGTCACCTGGAGAGACTGGAATCGCACCGAAGGTTTTTTTAATCCCGCTTGTCAGCGCCGCAACAGACATCGCAGACCACGAGACGGGGACATCGGAATTAAGACGGCCCTATGCGTCATGGGTCCACACCCTACCCACGCACGCACCCCCCCCCGCCTCTAACGACCATGTTTCTGATTTCTCCTGTATTGAGCCAGGGGTCAGTCCCTCGCCTGCCGGGGTCAGCCCGAGATAGACAGCGTTTCGATTGGCCGAGGATTCGCGACTCAAGCCGCCATACCCTTGATGCCAGAGTCTTGTCAAAAGCGGCCAGAAGCAATATCCGATAAAAATTAGAAATAAATCTTCTTCCCCCACCGAAACCGGGCATAGATCAATAACGCGGGCTTTATCTCAATAATATGTCATAGATCAGGGGCGAGGGGTGGGGGCGCCAGCTAATTAGCAGAACCGGCCCCTTATGGCCTAACAAATTAGGCACCGATAAAGGAGAACGTGGTTCCTCGCCCCTGGAGTCAAGTCTCTTGGGACGTACTTGGGGCGATCCTCGTTCTCTTGTCAGAGGAATTCCATTCCAATATTTCATCTTGTCCGAGACCCCACAAAGTTCTCGGACGAGGGCGCTTTCCTTTTTGCCAGTAGGCCCCGAATCTTTGGGTTTGAACTTTGACGCGAATTGTATGGAAAAGTGGGGTGGGGGGTGGGGAGTCGTGAGCAGACGACAGGACTAAATCCTCCCTGGGTGATGTCTGACAGAAGGCAATTTTCTAGTCGTCTGATAGTGGTCTGCCCGCGGTGACGTCACCGATTGTTGGAGCTGATACCGCGTAACAAAAGAAGACACGGCCAAAGGAATTATTGACGTCGAGAAGTATTGAAGTCTGAGAAGCAGAAGAGATTTCCGTTATAAATAGATATTTAAATAGTCCCTCTACTCAACTTCCGCCGGATTGATGGTGAGTGCAGGAACTGACGGTAGCCGAGTTTACCTCGTTCTGTCTTATGTTGAGGCCTGTAGATGGAGAAATCAGTACTAAGGTTAGGACGTAACACAAGGGTCCGTTTGTATTTTGGAACTTCGGTGATAACGATTATAAGAAAAAGAATTTTAGACCTACGCCGAAACGATTTCTTTCAAGTAAGAAGTATCATCAGAGACATCATGCAATGTCCCCTCGAAGGTTCGTTGGTCCGTGTGCAGAATAAAAAAAAATAACAAATAAAAATAAAAACAACTCGTGTGCAAAGTTGCACAGCATCCACGTGTGTGCGAAATTTAAAACCCGTTAAAGACATATTAAATAACCCTTATCGAAATTTTCTGCGCGGTAATTCTAAACTGCTGCGCGGCGACGGTCAGATTTCTGCGCGACGGGGAGCTTTAAGGGAACGTATGACAACAGGCTGTATCTTCTATATAAAAATATATAGTGTCCAAAGTTTTTTAATCCTATGTAGAAATTAGGGAAACTTTTAAAACTGTCATTAATTTTCTTTAACTAAATTACACATTCTCAACCGCCCCAGATTTACTCTCTTAAAGCGTGTGGTTAACATCTGGACAACGTGCTCCATCTGCTGGGCAGTGTGTTACCAAACTGTCTGAGCGCAGGACACGCTCGCCGCCCTAATCCCCACCCGACCATGTCCATCGCGCACATGAAGTCAACAGGCACACTACCGTTTCAGGGTCTACGCTGCAATGCCGGCAGTTTGAGTCCCCTGATGTGGTCTAGCCTGTTGCAGTGAGAGTTCAATGCACCGTTCTTATTTGGCGGAACAATTTCCACCTTTGGTCTATGCGACTCGGCTTGTGCATTGTCATGTTGGCATATACTATTCATCTGATCGCCGTGCGGTCAGCACATTCCTGGTACCACTTGTTTCGTATGTTCCCTTTAACCTGCGCGGCTGCGCGGTCCCGCAGAGATCTGACCGTAGCCGCGCAGCAGTTTAGAATTGCTGTGCAGCAAATTTTATAAATAAAACAAACCCGTAAAAACAAAGTTTTTGACTATAAATCCCTTATATATGAGACATAACTAAAAGTATTTACAAATATTTACAGACTGAATCTGACTTAACTCAACTTTGCTTCATAACCCTGAGAGGGGAAAAGTCTAGTCACCGATCGCTTGACCGATCTCAGCGTGACACGTAAAATGTAAACAAAAGCACACGGGTACTTCGATGGGTCGCGTCAACGTGTCAACTCAAACTCTCACGTGGCAAAAAAACAATAACAAACCGTGAATTTGAATTACATACCTCATATAAGGATAAACTAAAAATGCATTAATTTAATTACGGTACGTTCGATCGATCTGAAATTTTGATACGATGCATTGTTAGGTAAGACGGGTCCGTGTGCCAAATTTCAGCTCGATCGGATCACGGGAAGTGGATCATTTTTTGACTTTTGCTTTTTCGCCCGCCCAAGTCAGAGAGACAGACAGAGAGAGATGACGACAGAGACGGCGGTGAAGTTAATATAAGGGATTTAAATATTGCACACAAAAAATGGACGCTAGGTGTAACTTTGCACACAAGTTTTTGTTTTTGTTTTTGTTGTGTGTGAGTTGTTTGTGTTTTTGTTTGTTTTTTTTTGTTTACTTTGCACCCGAACAAACGAACCTTATATGGAACATTGCCTGTTCATAAACTTTTTTTAAAAACTACTTTTGTATAAACTCATGTACAATTCCCGAAATTTTAGTCGGAAATTTTATTTTAAAACGGAAAGTCGACTTATCCACTGGTCAGTGCAAGTCTCGATTTAACTTTGTAAACTGAATGCCGGGCGATTCCCAGTAACCAGTAGTGCCAGTGCACAGCCCCAACTGAATGTACCTACAGCGTTCAGCGCACGGTCCACTAATAGCGTTGAGCCTGGTCGTGTGCATTGCTGATGTAGAGACGTTCGATTGTTTTCAGGACTTGTAGCTAGGTAAAACCTCACAAAATCATAAAAATCTCAGAATTTCAGAGTCCAAGTTTTACCCTCGACTTATCTACGGGTCACAACATATTTCATAATTGTTGGTCAAAAGGCTACCCATAACTTATACGCAAGATCGACTTACAGACGAGATCGACGTGTAGCCGAAATCGACTTATAGACGATTATGTACGTTATATTATATCAGAGACCCCGGGACAATAAAATACGTCCAGCTGGGATGTCAGTTCCAGTTCGCACGGAACTATATTTGCAGAATCGTGCACATGGGCCGGATCTTACCATCGGCACGCCCCTGGTTGTCGTTCAAATGTTCTAAATAACATTCCATTGAGTTGTTAAACTCGAAGCCGTTTTATATGGCGCTGCCAGATGAGACCCCGGCCGTCCATTTCACTTCATACACCCAAACTCCTCCGTGCCTTACAATTCTTGCATTCTCCCCCGAGCACATTACCATGCAGGGCATGAGCGCTGGCCCTTGTCCAATAAACTAGCCGCAGCAAAGACCGCCACTCCATCCTTTCAATCTTGCAGCAGCATGGGACATGGAATCAAAAGCAATCAAAGGGAATTTACTCGGACCCGCTAGCATGATGAACACTCTTGCATTTTGGGGAGTTGGGGTGGAAAAATGAAGGGGGGGGGGAGAGAGAGCTAGATTTATATTTTTTCCTTAAACTATGAGGGCTGCGTGAGTTATCTCCCCCTGATTATCCCGCCTGGCAAAATGGCGTCTTCTGAAAACAGGAGAATGCTAGATAAAAATACGGTTATGAGACGTTTAGTATTCAGAGCGCGCGCTGGTTCGCAGGTCTGGCAGCGTGAGGCGCTACCCCTTGATGATGGTGAATTTAGAACCGCCGATTGATGGTGCGGTGGTGTCTGTGGTGTGGGTTGTGGTTGGGGTGGGGGGAGGGGCATTGGCATAGGACCCGAGCACCTTAAAACACAAAAATAACCTAGGGACACCATATGTATACTTACCAATCCTGTTGAGCTGACAGTATGATATGTAGGTGTGCTTTTTTTTTAGGGGGAGAAATGGTTATTTAAAAGATAAAAAAGCTTGGTGGCAACGGATCTTTTACTCGTATAGGTGGAGGCTGTTCTAGAGTAAATCCGTTTGTGCCTTGGTTTGGGGTTGGGCTGTAAGAAAAGTATGAGACTCGTTGGACTATAGAGAACTCCCTAAAAACATTGACGGCTGGAAATTAGCCACCAAACAATGGTGGCTAGAACTTAGCCATCTAATACTGGCTGCGGCGGTGTGAACACATTCCATAGTTTTTCAAGTTCTTGCAATCTTGTCATCTTATCTTATCTTATCCATTAGAGACACTCTTTCCATACCAAAGATTATAGCGTCCTAGACTTATGGTTTGTCTAGGTTTGCAATTCCAGTGAACGTTTTGAATGTTGATTTTTGTGTTATTTTTCCTGGTTTCTTATCTTATCTGTTTACAGACGCTCCTTCTATACAGAAGATTATTGCGTCCTACGCTTATCTATGGTTTGTGTTTAGTCCTGCATTTTTATTAGAGATTTAAATGTTGATAAAGTGTTGGTTTTCCTGGATTCTTCAGGCAACCCATTCCACGCCCGAATTCCGGACGGGAAGAAGGAAAACTTGTATGTGTTTGTTCTTGCATACGGAATAAGAAAGGTGTTTTTATCCTTATGTCTATCTGAGGGTTGTATTAAGTTATCTTTGTGTTGTATTTCTAAATTAGAATTAATTGCTTTATGTATGATTACTACTTTGCTCTTGGTTCTTCTATCCTCTAGTGTTTCAAGGTTTAATGATTTAACTAATGGTGTTATTCTTGTCAGTTTTCGAATATTCTCCAGTAATGAACCTGGCAGCTCTTTTTTGAATTTGTTCTAGTTTATCAATGTTTTCTTTGGTGGATGGGTCCCATACAGAAGATGCATATTCTAGTACAGGTCTCACCAAAGTGAGGTAGCATTTTAGTTTTATATCTCTATTACATTTGTTAAAGTTTCTTTTTATAAAGCCTAAGGTTTTGTTTGATTTTTTAATAACTTCATTGACATGGGGATTCCATGATAGTTTCTCATTTATTAAGACTCCTAAGTATTTTGCATCTTTCTTCGGACAACCGATTCCACGCCCCAAGACCAGATGGGAAGATGGAGGATTTCCATGGATTTGTTGTTGATACGGAACCAGGGAAGAGTTGTTTTTATCCTTAATTCTGAATGTTGTATTAGATTGCAAAACATTTCAAAACTTAAATAATTTTTACAACTCTT
This sequence comes from Ampullaceana balthica, assembly GCA_944989445.1. Classification (NCBI taxonomy): domain Eukaryota; kingdom Metazoa; phylum Mollusca; class Gastropoda; family Lymnaeidae; genus Ampullaceana; species Ampullaceana balthica. Next base: position 27,630 of record CALYLW010001647.1, on the reverse strand, counting down.
CTTTAGCTATTTGAATGTATAAAAAATATATTAAACCTCTTTTCTTTAATAAAAAAAAACAGGACTCTGTTAACTCCTGCAATAAATAGTAGACACATCTAGAAGAATCGTTTTTGTTCAAAAAAGTAAATTATATCTGTTATGAAGAGTTACATTCTTTGGCGTAAGCAAGGTTCTTGCAATCTTTTCGTATCCCATAAGCTCTTCCGTTAGTCGAGATGCCCAACACCCTATTTTTTCTTTCCGAAGCCATTGATATCTTTCATTCATGTCATATCAGACGTGAAATCTTTACATTGTGTAAGTTTCATGTCTTCATACAATTTTATAATTCGAATACAAAATTGAGTACTTTATTTTAGGGCTGTTAACGATTAATTTAAATTTATTCGTTAATTTTTTGAAAATATTAACGATTAATTAATAGTTATTTTCGAAAAAAGTCAAAAATTAAAATGCATCGATGTCTTAAGTAACACATTATTAAACGTTCTTGTTGAAAATCTAAATAACACTGGAATGTCTCCTTTATCTGTCATCTCTTACGCAACTACGCAAAAAGACAAGTGTGTTGACATTATTTGTTCAAGTGATGAGCGGGTCTAATTGACAATATAACCACGCGAGCTAAAAAAAAATTATTCAAATGGAACTGAGGTAACTGGATGCACAAAACGGTCTTGGCAAGGAATGACATTATCGGATATCGGTGTTCATTAAGTTTCCACCATTGTAGAGGGTTAATGGATCCAGGAACTTTCATCTCCATTTTGTAACGCAGTAATTCATCAGAAGAGCTGTCGTCATTTTCTGTCTCTGTGTAAGACTCATTACCGCCATTTGCTTTAATACGCTTTTCATTTGGTTTTATAAGTAGGCGAAGTGTTAGAACCATGGTAGGCAAAATTTATCAACAATTTGAACATTCCCGTCAGTCAATAGTTTAAAACCAAAATGTTCGTGTAATCGTCAGGAAATTGTTATTATTTATCGGCCGCTATTTTATTATATATTATTATTATTTTTTAACTTTTTGACTTCCAATAATTTGTAAGTGATGGGTCGATTAATCGTTAAAAATAATTTAATAGTCAAACTTTTTAACGATTAATCGAGACATTAATCGGTAAATTCCGCAGCCCTACCTTATTTACATTTCAAAACTTTGAAATAAGTGACATTCTTTTCCTAAAACTGAAATAAGATTTCCTTTCTTTGAACTGTTTGACAGAGGAATGTTACGTTCCAAAACGAGAGTTGTTGGTCTTGGAACGGGTGAAACAAAAGCTCCCCTCCCCACCCCCACCAACCCCCACCCTGCGACCCTGAAGATGCCTGTCGGAAGTCAAAGATTTTCGTCCACTGTGCCTGCCTGGCACTGGCAGTTGACTCTATCTTGACCGGCCAGGGCGTTTGTTTATGTTCGATAAATGCCAGAGGTTTGATCAATATTGTCGGTGGGCAGCACTTGTGTGGGTGTGTGGGGGAGGGAGACCGGCCAACGAGCATGTTCTGTTGTTGTGACAGAAGGGTGGTCCACGAGGCGTCGGAGAGGGCTTTGATAATGACACGCCGTGTGCAATCAGTTACATAAACCACTCGGTGTGGTACAGAGCCGGGGATTCAACGAGGGCGGCTAATAAGAAACATTCTAAACGTGGCTTACAGCAATTAAGATGTGGGCGAAAAAAGGGAAGGGAAAAAAACACAACTCTTTTGTTTTCAAAGTTCGTCTGTAAAAATTCTAATAGAGATTCTTGAATAGAAATTGCGCATGAAAAAATGGGAGAAATAGACATTTTAGGTGGCTTCAATCAGGCAAGTAAGAAACTCTAATAAATAGTGGCGGCCATGACACTAGACTATCAACCTGGAACAATAGTGAGAGTAACACGACGCATAAGCGCATTTGAGTTTCCTGTATGGACTTCGTCAGCCAAAAAACGAAATCTGATTAGAATTTTTTCTTTCGTTTATTTCATAAAACTTTTTGTTTTTAAGAAATTAAATTTTGACGGCTTTAAAATTGACAACTTTACCTCGAAAAAAGGAATTGATGTGATACTCAAGACAGGATTGAAGTTTAATGTTTGCAAATATAAAACATAGATATAAAGATACTATTCATGACAGGATTGATGCGTGCATGTAGATTGCAGATATACGGATCAATGAGTTAGCGAAGCAGTTTTTTGGGAACAATACAGAAAAACTTTTGAAGTTATTTTGAATTTTGTATGTAAAAATTAGGGCTGGTAGTGATTTTAAAAAAAAACAAAAAAACAATTAGTTCGATTAATCGAGAAATTGTTTTTTTAATAGATTAATCAATTAATTTTGATTAATTATATTTTTATAACGCATATATAGATCCCGTTAAGTCGATATTCGTTATTTCGCGAAATCGGCTAAGTCGCGGTAATTCCATGGCTCCTAAATTTTGTGACGTAACACAGCAAATTCGTTCTGCTGTGCAAGAAATAAGGAACAAAAACCTTTTTGTTTACGTATGCACGTCTAAATAAATAATAACAATGCGAGGGAAAAGTAATTAAGTTATAATATTTATAATTAATAATAATTATTAATAAATTTGAGGGGGAAAAAAGTATTAGAAATATTTTCTTAAATTTTAATCGATCAAATTAATTTTAATCGATTAAATTTTTTAACGATTAATCGATATATTAATCATTAATTTTAGCAGCCCTAGCAAAAAATCCAACGGATCTTTGCTAGTTATTAAAATGATGACGTGAAGTTAACTACGTCATTGTTGATAAACAATGTCAAGGTCGAGTTCAAACCACACAACCTCTGCACCATCTCCCCCACTCGTTTTAAACATTCTTTCTCTTACCTCCTAGTACCAATGTTGTTCCTGCTAACCTCTCCCTTTTCTCGCACTCTCTCACCCTCCCTCAAATTCCTTCCCGCCCCCCTCCTCTCCTTTATTCCTCCACGATGTTTATATTTCTCCGTTCAATGCCCAGTGCTGTCAGCCTTTCACCGCAGGAACAATCCGCTCCATTTTCCTCCGAGGTTTATGACGTAACAAAATTGGCTTCCTCCAGCCACCCATGGCAGTAATCCCTTCGAGTGTCGGGGAGGGGGTGGGGGAAAAGGTTGGGGGGGGGGCTGGTTTGGACGAGATCATTTACCACGGTTAACAATACAGTGCATGCCAAACCGGCACACTTTATTCTTGAGTTTTTTTTTAAATTTTGTTTGTTTTTTTAAAATAGGATTATCGTGAAGAAAAAATCTGTGAAGAAGCGTTTGTTTGTACTCGGACCATTGAGTGATGATGTCTAGCGTTGGGTTAAGATGATTTTCTGGTACATGTGACAAAGTAGGGTCTGACTGCGGACTGCAACCAGGGCTTGATTGAAAATTAAAGTATGGAATAGGGAATGGGCAATGTATTATCTGCCCGATGCAGCACAGTATGGTTTAGAGTTACCGCCCAGCGAATTTTATAATATGTTTGTGAAATTTTACAATGGCACAGAAAAAAATAATAATTTAAAAAATGAATGCTTCACAACTTTGCACACTGGCCAATGAAACTTAGAGGGAACATTTGGTATGGCCCATGGCCCTCTTTTGGTATGGCCCATGGCCCTCTTTTGGTATGGCCCATGGCCCTCTTTTGGTATGGCCCATGGCCCTCTTTTGGTATGGCCCATGGCCCTCTTTTGGTATGGCCCATGGCCCTCTTTTGGTATGGCCCATGGCCCTCTTTTGGTATGGCCCATGGCCCTCTTTTGGTATGGCCCATGGCCCTCTTTTGGTTTGACTGTACACATCAGATAATCATTTGCGTTATTTTTTTTATTCTTCTTTTTTTTTGTTTCCTCGCCGAGATAGGCTTTTTTGCCATTAAGTTCGTTGTTTTGTTGCAAATTTTTCAGGCTCACTCATATTTTATTCCATAACTTTTATTTTCTCTGTTATACTCATTTAAAATGCCTCAAAAAAGTCATCTGAAAGTCATCTGAAAGTCATCCGTATTTTGTGGAGTTTCATGGGTAAAAAATAAAAATTTAAAAAAATTGTCTAAGTAGAGCTCGACCATTAAATGCGTTGAGTGTTTTTTTTTCGGATTATCTGTTCCTAGTGCAGGCTGTAACTACTGGTGGATGTACTTAGTGTTAACAAAATCTGGTCATTCGACGATATTGGGCGTTGCATTCACATGAGAGAGTAATAAATCCCTTTTTTTTTCTTTCTAGACATTATAGTTTATTATAAAAATGTGTGTTTTACTGGGGGGGGGGCGGCTCAGCTTGGCGAAATTGAAGACACCTTTCGTCCATATCCCCTTTTTCCTTGTTTCCTCTTTCCCACTAGACATTGTAGCCAGCACAAAGCTGCACGTCTTCTAAAGGGGTTTTCCCCAAGAACAATATCCTCCCCGGATTCGTGCGCCGTTATCACCTCCGAACCGCCGCGCACTGTTTTCTATGAATGCCGCATCCACCAATAAACACGGGCAGATGATTGCGTTGCCATCGAGCGTTGACGGCGATATTGGCGGGAAACAAGGGCCCCGGCACCTATAAAATTTGTCACGCTTCGGACCGACGGCTTATTTTGTAGTGTTATTGAATTAGCCCGTATCGATCGGCTACCCTAAGCAGGAACTGAAACGGTTTGGGGTCCGCCCTGGTCATTGACTCCTCGGGTCATCGTACATTGAAGGCGGCCCTTTCCGTTAATGCTACCTGCCTTAGTAAGCTACCGTTCGCTTTATTTGTTGGCTGTTGTTTAAGGTACTTTCATAAGCCACCGCTACCTTTAGGATCAACTTTCCAAGGAGAACATTTCCTTTAGGATCTACTATCTAAAACCACCATTTCCTTTAGGATCTACTATCTAAAACCACCATTTCCTTTAGGATCTACTATCTAAAACCACCATTTCCTTTAGGATCTACTATCTAAAACCACCATTTCCTTTAGGATCTACTATCTAAAACCACCATTTCCTTTAGGATCTACTATCTAAAACCACCATTTCCTTTAGGATCTACTATCTAAGGCCACCTTTCATCACTCTGTTTATCACATTGTTGTGATCCTTTTTTTCCCTCTCTTTCCCTCCAACGATTTTCTTTTGTTCACCAGGCCATAGACACCGCTATATAATTACAGAATTTCTCACCTGAACAATTGTTCATAAAGTAAATTAAACAATATCTAAATCCTACATTTTATTGGGTGCTTGAATGAACATTAGATAAACTAACATATTTTAAATGAACATACTTTCCATTGCAAATCTCAAACAATGTTTATTTCAATATGTTAAGACAAATTATGGTATCAATAAACATGTATCAACATTTCAATACAGTCATACTCTGAATAGAATCATAGCCATCAACATGTGCCACTACTCTGTATGAGAATCATATAGGGAAACTTCTCTGTATAGAATCAGGGGCAACTGCTCTGATAGAAGGTTGCTTGGAGTATTATCTGACATTAATCGTTTCGACGCCAAAATACTTTTAAATTTAAAAAAATGTGGGTGTATTTTTAATTAAAATTCACACAGATTTCTGGTGTAGGCGTATTAAAACTCACTCATTTGCTTCTATACCCCCCCCCCACACAAATACAAACTCACAAAATTATGTGTAAATATTATTTTTACTATTTGGTAATGGCATTTTTAAAATCAATTCGAAGCATTAAATAATAAAGAAAGATTATTTGTATTATTAAAAAGTATTTTAGACCTTTACAAACAGCTTGAAAATTCCACGAGAGTTCCCCTTCACACGCTACCCGATTGTGTTATGTACTTATCAATCACGATGACAAGACGAGTGCACATGAAGAAGAAGAAAAACGTACGTATGTCATCTCTTTTTGCCCCAGTGAACCCATTCATGTACTTTTCAGCAAGAGTGATCTGCGCACCCTTTTGCACTTCTGCCTTTTATAATAATATAAGGGCATAACGTGACAACGTGTACATTTGAGGCTGCAATAAAGTTCTGTAAAATTAACGTTGTTGTCTATGGTCACACGTATCGAATAGATTTTTAGAACACCACCGTTTTTAGTTTTATACTAACAAAATGCAAAGCCCTCAATTAGGATGACCCACACACAGATTCATTACTAATTCTCCAACTTACCGTGTAGGTGTAGGCATGTAACTTTGGGAAATTTTAAAGTAAACTCTTACGATGATAATTGGCAATTTAAAAAAAAATTACCACTCATTGGGGGCCATGGGCCTACCCAAAATATAGTTTCTCTCCTAATATGAGCTGTATAAAAATTTGTTTAAACTTTGGCTATACTGTTTAAATGGATGGATCTTGACCAAACTCGGTACATAAAAACTTGATGACCCATATTAAAATACCATGGGGCAATAAACTCCTAATGTCCATTCCTTTTGGGCCCACATATTTTTTTCGTAAATAATTAATTCTTTATTACCCATTCCATTTTACTCGATTTGATCAATGTTGACTAATATTATCTATGATGATCCAAATTGAAATCAATAGGTAATGTACTTTTTTCTTATGTAAGCTTAATAAATATTATTGTATTCATCCGATCGCCTTGAAACTTTAGAAAGCTGTTGAGTACGTTCCCCCAAACGTTTCTGGCATAAAATGTTTAAAAAATACCACTTATTAGGGGCCGGTGGCCCAAAATGTCACTTTTATTTTCTAACAAGAGTTATATAAAAGTTATTTTAAACATGGCTACTTAGTAAATGGATGGATCTTGATAAAACTGGTATATACAAATTTGATGGCCCATATTAAAATTCTATACGATATAACACTCCTAATGTCTACTCCTCCGGGGGGGGGGTCTTGTTTTTTGGAAACTTTTTAAGCTTATTCCACATTAAATTTTAAACAATCTTGAAAAATATTGATACACATCTCCATCGGGATCCACATTAAAATTTCCAAAAAAAATTTATTGCACCGTTTTTGCCTGGGGCCCTTTATGTCATTTTATTTCCAATTCGATTTTACAAGACCTTGACAAATATTTACAAATAATAATATCCATCTTGATCCAGATTAAAATCAACAGGTGTTTAGAAACTTAGATCCTGGGGCCGATTGGGCCCGGGGGCCCTTTAATGTCTTTTTTTTCCTGATGTAAGCTGTATAAGTATTATTTTAGTCACTGGTCGCCATGAAACTTTAGAAAGTTGTTGATTACAGTCCCGCGAAGGGCTCTGGCTACAATGGATGGTTCTTGATGAAACTTAGTAAATAAGATTTACATAACTTATATTTAGAAACTTTAGGGCATTGAAACCCTGATGTCCGAAAGTTAAGCAGGTTTCATTTTGAAACCTTATTTATGACCCCATCTTCACGAACCCCTGCTCTAACCGACACCGATGAACGTATTTATTTTGTTGGTATGACACCTCTGTCAGTCACCATATTGAACTTTTCCAACGGTCTTAGTTACTTATGGTGCCATCCAGATCTTTGTTACGCGGGTTCCCAAACCTAACTGAATCCTACTTTTCCGCTGCTCAGCGCGGGCATTTTGCTAGTTTGGTATAATTAAAAAATTATATATATATATATATATATATATATATATATATATATATATATATATATATATTATATATATATATATATTTGATAATTTAAAAAAAATCTTAATTCTTAGAGTCAATTAAAAAAATCCGTGAAGTAGTGTCCTATAATGGTTAGGCCATTTAAATAATCGACTGTTTGCAGTAGTGTCTTATATCACTACTAGTGTGTCGCCGAGAGAGGTTCACGCGTAAGTTTAAGATAAACTGTAACAAGTTTTCACTAGACGACGACATTAAATAATAGAACCATTTATTTACTTATTTAAAATTGTTTCCTCAGCTATAGAGTGGATAACATTTCAAATGTTCAATACCGCCTCACAGGACACACGTGCACAGACATTCGGACATTAGGACTCCTCGCACCAACAATCCCCAACTTATGACACATTTGAACAGACTATTCCTATTCCAAGAGGACACTCTTACGAAAAACCACCCCCCATCGTAAGAGGACACACACAAACGATCCGCTTCGTAAGAGGGGCACACAAACCATTCCCCATCGTAAGAGGACACACACAAACCATTCCCCATCATAAGACGACACACATAACACCCTCTCCATCTGACACATGCACACAAGCCATCCTCATTCAAGGAAACACCTGCAAACAAACCAAAAAAAAACTGCCCCTGTTTTACCTGAAACCCCCATTCTAGACTCTCATTTACAATATCTGACTATCCGACGAATACCCAACAACAGCACTCCTAAAATTTAACATAAACGACACCATTAGAAACACTAACAAAAAACTTCACCCTTAGAAAAGCTTACCCAATCCCTTGAAGCGTTTTCACCACCAGCCCCCCCCCCGCCCCTAAATCTCCATGAGACACACATACAAACCTTATACCATAAAATAACCGACTAATGTGTAACCAGCGATACTAAATAAGGGAAGTTTTTTTGTTTTTTTTTAAATTTTTTTTAAAGAAAAGAGAGAAAACGAAAACGAAAACTTTGTCTCGACTGGCGTCAAAATGAAAAGCTCGGTGGGTCGGGATTACTGTTAAACGACATCCAACAGAGGTCAGCGGATTAACGCTGAGGGTTCTCTAATCCTTGACTTCTAGCCACAGGTCCGCGAGACCCGCTTTCCCCGCCACTATAATTTTTGGAGCTGTCTCCCGTAAGTGATATTAATTACAGCCGGGGTCCACCGTGCAAACGTTTTGTCATAACTCGGCGAGGGCCCTCGATGTCGCCACGGGGGTTACCGCTCATAGGAGCCAGGATTAGGCTAATAAGGGGTCCTCACGTTGCTGAGAAACACTTGAACTTTTTTTTTCTTCAAAAAAAATAGTCTGAGAATTTCAAGTGCTTGCGCTGAGCTAATAATAATACTTGAATAAACAGCAAGAAAGACGTAACCAACTCCGAAACGACAATTGCCTGATGGATAAACACACGCGGCTATGATAATATCGGCTGTAGCGATTCACTTTTCACTTGAAACAAAATTTTAATTAAAAACTCAATTTACTTTAAAATTTAAAAAAAAATTAAGTTTTTTTATTTAAAAAAATCAGTTAAATTACACTTAAAAATAACATATTACTTACTATAACACCATGTTTTTACGGATCGAATTATGTCATATCGTCCTTATTTGATGCCTATTATATTTTGACATGTCTCTATTAAATTATCTTTAAAAATTATTAGTTCTAAGATTAGTCTCTACTAAAAAATGCGGGGGAAAATTAATCATCAAAAATATGTAGGAGTATCTCTAACAACATGCTGAATCTCAAAATTTGCATAGGCTATATAGGCTGATTTGATTAAAGGAATTTAATCAAAACTAACCATTAGAACGAGAATGTCCTATATCAAAAGACTCTAATGGTTACTAATTAGACATAGGGATAAAAATACTTTTCTTGATCTATTCAAAACAAACACATAAAAATCCTTTTTCTTTCCGTCTGGAATCCTGGGGGTAAAATAGGTTGCCTGAAATAGTTACGAAAACCAACACACCAAAACTCTATTTAAAATGCAATATTTGACATAAACCATGGATACGCGTAGAACGCAATACTCCTCTGTACAAAAGAAACGCATGAACTATATATATTAAGATATTGAGTGCGGCGTAGTGATGTCAGCGTAGTGGATGCGACGTAATGGGTGCGGCGAATCGTCATGTTTCCCCATAGAATCCCCCTACCCCCTCCCCCCCTTTTTTTTTAAACCATCACCTACATTCTACCTAGAAACTCACATGGCCATTTATAGCAGCTCTTTGCGTTTGTTAGCTGGGCGTGTGATTCGGTCTTAGAGACCCAAACCTATGATGTATGGTACGTGTCAACCACGTCACTAATGTCAAGGTTAAATTGTCGTAAACCCATCAGGTCCTGCTCGTTTAGCCCGGTGGTTCACAAGTTCTTCAGAACGCAATAGCGTCATCCATGTATTCACGTGTGTCGAGCTTGTAGGATAACAATAGGGGAAGTAAGAAACAAATACACGAAATGAAAGCGGTACGTTAAGGATAATTGACCAACTTTCTCAGATCTCGAAGGCATCGCAATTCATCTCATTTGACTAAACTGTCTAAGCCGAATGTGTCTGATCATTGCGGACATTTTCTCAAATCTTGGGCGCGAAAATCTCATGGCGACAATCTTAAAGTGGACACAGCGACCATTGAGCTGAACACAGCCGCCACACATTTGGACACACCCACCTTTAAACTGGACATTTCCACCCTCAAACTGGACACAGCTTCCTTTAAACGGGAGAGAGCCATCCTCAAGCTGGAAGAACAACCTTAATTTTTTTCACTCACCTCATTTACTTGTTAAGACGACAAAGAAAGCCATGATTGGTAGACATCAGGAGCATCACGTGAAATTTAAAAAATAAAATTAAAAAATTAAAAGAACTTTTTGGGAACTTTCTAAACTGCCGGTAGACAAATTTTCTTTTAATGATGTCCACTTACCATATAAACAATGCCATATAAGATTTTGTCTAAAGAGTTTTGAAGAACGCCATATTCTATCTTTTACTGAAGCAGTACGTTCGGATGAAACAATAATATTGTATAGATCTTAATTACAAGGTACAGAGAGAAAATGCCGAAAGAAAATACTGAGACCAAGCAGACCGAAACAAAGTACCGAGACAAAGTAGCGAGACAAAGTACCGAGGCAAAGTTTCTAGACAAAGTTCCGAGACAAAGTGCCGAGACAAAGTACCAAGACAAAGTGCCAAGACAAAGCACCGAGGCAAAGTTTCGAGACAAAGTGCCGAGAAAAAGTATAGGATCAAAAACAAAAAAAGTTTGGCTGCGACTCTGAAAACTTTGCAAATAATTTGAGCCAAAAAATCAGCTACTTTAGTTTTAATAACTTCAGTATATGAAACTGTTTCTATTCTCTGATAACTTCAGTATATGAAACTGTTTCTATACTCTGATGGCACTTGTCAGTATATGAAACTGTTTCTATTCTCTGATAACTTCAGTATATGAAACTGTTTCTATACTCTGATGACACTTGTCAGTATATGAAACTGTTTCTATACTCTGATGACACTTGTCAGTATATGAAACTGTTTCTATACTCTGATGACACTTGTCAGTATATGAAACTGTTTCTATACTCTGATGGCACTTGTCAGTATATGAAACTGTTTCTATACTCTGATGGCACTTGTCAGTATATGAAACTGTTTCTATTCTCTGATAACTTCAGTATATGAAACTGTTTCTATTCTCTGATAACTTCAGTATATGAAACTGTTTCTATTCTCTGATAACTTCAGTATATGAAACTGTTTCTATTCTCTGATAACTTCAGTATATGAAACTGTTTCTATTCTCTGATAACTTCAGTATATGAAACTGTTTCTATACTCTGATGGCACTTGCGGGTAGCTTAATGAAACGCAGATAATTGGTGTAAATTAAGATCTAAATTATGCACATTAAACCGCTTCGATCAAACAGTTAAGCAATGTGTGTGTGTGTGTGTGTGTGTGTCTGTGTGTGTGTGTGTGTGTGTCTGTGTTTGTGTGTGTGTGTGTGTCTGTGAATGTGTGTGTGTGTGTGTCCGTCGTAATCGACGAGGACCACTCTCGTCATATTTGTCCTGTGCTTAGGCATGCAGACACGTGTGTCCTCTGGTGGCTTATTAGCCATATATGTTCTTGCATGAAAGGTGCGTCCGCAAGTCGCACAAGAGATGGCTGGGATGTCACACAAGAGATGGCTGGGGTGTCAGACAAGAGATGGCTGGGGTGTCACACAAGAGATGGCTGGGGTGTCAGACAAGAGATGGCTGGGGTGTCAGACAAGAGATGGCTGGGATGTCACACAAGAGATGGCTTGGATGTCAGACAAGAGTTGGCTGGGATGTCACACAAGAGATGGCTGGGATGTCAGACAAGAGATGGCTGGGATGTCACACAAGAGATGGCTGGGATGTCACACAAGAGATGGCTGGGATGTCACACAAGAGATGGCTGGGATGTCAGACAAGAGATGGCTGGGATGTCAGACAAGAGATGGCTGGGATGGCACACAAGAGATTGCTGGGATGTCACACAAGAGATGGCTGGGATGTCAGACAAGAGATGGCTGGGATGTCACACAAGAGATGGCTGGGATGTCAGACAAGAGATGGTTGGGATGTCACACAAGAGATGGCTGGGATGTCAGACAAGAGATGGCTGGGATGTCACACAAGAGATGGCTGGGATGTCACACAAGAGATGGTTGGGATGTCACACAAGAGATGACCGGGATGTCACACAAGAGATGGCTGGGATGTCACACAAGAGATGGCTGGGATGTCACACAAGAGATTGCTGGGATGTCAAGCAAGAGATGGCTGGGATGTCACACAAGAGATGGCTGGGATGTCACACAAGAGATGGCTAGGATGTCAGACAAGAGCTGGCTCGGATGTCACACAAGAGTTGGCTGGGATGTCAGACAAGAGATGGCTGGGATGTCACACAAGAGCAGGCTGGGATGTCACACAAGAGTTGGCTGCATGGGATGTTAGACAAGAGATGACCGGGATGCCATCAGGAGGGTTTGAACACGGTCCTTCCATGGTGCGACGTCAGGACTTGGCAGCCTGTTGTCAGCGTCAGTAATATATATAAGTATGTCTTTAAACGCTATAACTAAAACAGTATCAGATTTCCGTCCTATCTTTGGGAGTAAAAAACAAAACAAAAACAACCTGCATCCGTGAAGGCGAAGTAGGGCAACTGTCTTCACACCCATGTTGTTATCATCAATCAGAATGAGTTTTTATTTACATCTCACGGTCTGGTCACTCCAGGAAATATCATCTCCTTTGGTTAGCAGGCAGGCCGTATAGGAATGCGTACAGGCGAGATTTCCCGTGTCATAGGCTCCGGGTCACGAAGACGACTTTCTCCGAATCTTTTCGGAGTGTTATTGGGAGGGATAAAAGAATATTCCTGTCCGTGGAAAAAGAGGGGGTGTGGGTGGGGGGCGTGAACCAAAATTAGTCTACTTTTTTTTAATGTGGGAAAGATTGAAATGCATGCAGGCTACTGCAGGTATAATTATAAAGTGTAATTAACTATATAAGCAAGGCGTTTAGCAAATATGCATGGTGCTCATATGGAACAGTGATCCACCTTGATTTTAAACATATTTGATATGTTGCATCTGTATAAACACACCCACAAACACACACACATATATATATATATTATATTAGTGTGTTTTAGAAAATGAATGAGGGAGAGAGTGAGAAGAGAGAAATATAGAAAGATGATGATACAGAGGGAGAGAGAGAGAGAGAGAGACAGAGAGAGAGAGAGGGAGAGAGAGAGGGGGGAGAGATGGAGAGAGAGACAGAGTGAGAGAGGGAGAGAGAGATGGATGAGAGAGAGAGAGGGAGAGAGGGAGAGAGAGAGGGATGAGAGAGGGAGAGAGAGGGGGGGAGCGGGAGAGAGAGAGAGAGGGATGAGAGAGAGAGATAGAGAGAGGGAGAGAGAGACAGAAGAGAGAGAGAGAGAGAGAGAGGGAGGGAGAGAGAGAGGGAGAGAGAGAGAGACAGAGAGAGAGAGAGAGGGAGAGAGAGAGAGAGGGAGAGAGAGAGAGAGACAGAGAGAGAGAGAGAGAGACAGAGAGAGAGAGAGAGAGAGAGAGAGAGAGAGAGAGAGAGAGAGAGAGAGAGAGAGAGAGAGAGAGAGAGAGAGAGAGAGAGAGTTATAAAGCCTCGTGCTTCTTTGTCTAATACGGCGATAAATATCGTAATTAAAATAAACTTTCAAATCGCTTGCAGAGAAAAGGGGGAAAGCACCGGGCCCGATCCACCATCTCAGCGGGCAGACGTTGTCAAAACTCTCTGGTAAGACTTGTCCAGGGAGACAACCCTAATGAATGATACCAGTTGGCGGCAGGGGACGCAATGACGTGGGTGGGGGGTCGGCCTGTCCCTGGCGACATCAAACGAGTGTTAAGACAGATGGCCGCTGAGAGCGTAGCTGAAGGTTTTGATGGAGCTTTGTGTGGGTGGGTACGGGGGGCCAGGCAGCACTCGTGTTTGTTGGAGAGGAGGGGAGAGGGGAGGGCTGTTTGAAAGGGTAGCCACGGGTTGAGTGTTTGCTTTGAATCAGTGTGGTGAGGTAGCCACCAGTTTTATAGGAATCAGTGTGGTGAGGTAGCCACCAGTTTTATACGGGAATCAGTGTGGTGAGGTAGCCACCAGTTTTATAGGAATCAGTGTGATGAGGTAGCCACCAGTTTTATAGGAATCAGTGTGGTGAGGTAGCCACCAGTTTTATAGGAATCAGTGTGGTGAGGTAGCCACCAGTTTTATAGGAATCAGTGTGGTGAGGTAGCCACCAGTTTTATGGGAATCAGTGTGGTGAGGTAGCCACCAGTTTTATAGGGAATCAGTGTGGTGAGGTAGCCACCAGTTTTATAGGAATCAGTGTGGTGAGGTAGCCACCAGTTTTATAGGAATCAGTGTGGTGAGGTAGCCACCAGTTTTATAGGAATCAGTATGGTGAGGTAGCCACCAGTTTTTTGGGGAATCAGTGTGGTGAGGTAGCCACCAGTTTTATAGGAATCAGTGTGGTGAGGTAGCCACCAGTTTTATAGGAATCAGTGTGGTGAGGTAGCCACCAGTTTTATAGGAATCAGTGTGGTGAGGTAGCCACCAGTTTTATAGGAATCAGTGTGGTGAGGTAGCCACCAGTTTTATAGGAATCAGTGTGGTGAGGTAGCCACCAGTTTTATAGGAATCAGTGTGGTGAGGTAGCCACCAGTTTTATAGGAATCAGTGTGTGAGGTAGCCACCAGTTTTATAGGAATCAGTGTGGTGAGGTAGCCACCAGTTTTATAGGAATCAGTGTGGTGAGGTAGCCACCAGTTTTATAGGAATCAGTGTGGTGAGGTAGCCACCAGTTTTATAGGAATCAGTGTGGTGAGGTAGCCACCAGTTTTATAGGAATCAGTGTGGTGAGGTAGCCACCAGTTTTATAGGAATCAGTGTGGTGAGGTAGCCACCAGTTTTATAGGAATCAGTGTGGTGAGGTAGCCACCAGTTTTATAGGAATCAGTGTGGTGAGGTAGCCACCAGTTTTATAGGAATCAGTGTGGTGAGGTAGCCACCAGTTTTATAGGAATCAGTGTGGTGAGGTAGCCACCAGTTTTATAGGAATCAGTGTGGTGAGGTAGCCACCAGTTTTATAGGGAATCAGTGTGGTGAGGTAGCCACCAGTTTTATAGGAATCAGTGTGGTGAGGTAGCCACCAGTTTTATAGGGAATCAGTGTGGTGAGGTAGCCACCAGTTTTATAGGAATCAGTGTGGTGAGGTAGCCACCAGTTTTATAGGGAATCAGTGTGGTGAGGTAGCCACCAGTTTTATAGGGAATCAGTGTGGTGAGGTAGCCACCAGTTTTATAGGAATCAGTGTGGTGAGGTAGCCACCAGTTTTATAGGAATCAGTGTGGTGAGGTAGCCACCAGTTTTATAGGGAATCAGTGTGGTGAGGTAGCCACCAGTTTTATAGGGAATCAGTGTGGTGAGGTAGCCACCAGTTTTATAGGGAATCAGTGTGGTGAGGTAGCCACCAGTTTTATAGGAATCAGTGTGGTGAGGTAGCCACCAGTTTTATAGGAATCAGTGTGGTGAGGTAGCCACCAGTTTTATAGGGAATCAGTGTGGTGAGGTAGCCACCAGTTTATAGGGAATCAGTGTGTGTGTGTTAGCACCAGTTTATAAGTTAAACAGTGTGATGATGCTACAGCCATCCTAGTATATATCAGTATTATCGTAATAGCACCCTAGTTTTATGTGTATCAGTTATATACGCCCTCCCCGCCCCTACGTGCCAGTTTTTTGGGAATCAGTGTGGTGAGGTAGCACCAGTTTTTATGGAATCAGTGTGGTGAGGTAGCCACCAGTTTTATGGGAATCAGTGTGGTGATGGTAGCCACACTTTATCAGTTTTATAGGAATCAGTGTGGTGAGGGTAGCCACCAGTTTTATTGGGAATCAGTGTGGTGAGGTAGCCACCAGATTTTTGGGAATCAGTGTGGTGAGGTAGACCACCAGTTTTTATGGGAATCAGTGCGGTGAGAGTAGCCTCCAGATTTATAGAATTCAGTGTGATGAGGTAGCCACCAGTTTATAGGAATCAGTATTTTACGATGTAGCGATAGTTTTTGGGGAATCAGTGTGGTGTGTAGCCCCAGTTTTTTAGGAATCAGTGTGGTGAGCTAGCCACCAGTTTTATGAGGATTTCGTGTGGTGAGGTAGCCACCAGTTTTATGGGAATCAGTGTGGTGAGGTAGCCACCAGTTTTATGGGAATCAGTGTGGTGAGGTAGCCACCAGTTTTATAGGAATCAGTGTGGTGAGGTAGCCACCAGTTTTATGGGAATCAGTGTGGTGAGGTAGCCACCAGTTTTATAGGAATCAGTGTGGTGAGGTAGCCACCAGTTTTATAGGAATCAGTGTGGTGAGGTAGCCACCAGTTTTATAGGAATCAGTGTGGTGAGGTAGCCACCAGTTTTATAGGAATCAGTGTGGTGAGGTAGCCACCAGTTTTATAGGGAATCAGTGTGGTGAGGTAGCCACCAGTTTTATGGGAATCAGTGTGGTGAGGTAGCCACCAGTTTTATAGGAATCAGTGTGATGAGGTAGCCACCAGTTTTGGTGGAATCAGTGTGGTGAGGTAGCCACCAGTTTTATGGTAATCAATGTGGTGAGGTAGCCACCACTTTTATGGGAATCAGTGTGGTGATGTAGCCACCAGTTTTATAGGAATCAGTGTGGTGAGGTAGCCACCAAGTTTTTGATGGAATCAGTGTGGTGAGGTAGCCACCAGTTTTATAGGGAATCAGTGTGGTGAGGTAGCCACCAGTTTTATAGGAATCAGTGTGGTGAGGTTGCCACCAGTTTTATAGGAATCAGTGTGGTGAGGTAGCCACCAGTTTTGGGGAAATCAGTGTATGTTGAAAGTGCCACTATTTATTGTTAGTGTCTACTATCGGCATCTTTGCTACTATGCATTGCCATTGTCTACTGTTAGCATCTTTTTTACTATATATTGTTAGTTTCTGCTGTTAGCATCTTTGTTACTATAACTGTGCATTGTTAGTATCCGCTGTTGGGGTCTCTTGTTACTATGCTTTGTTAGTGTCTACTGTTAGCATCTTTGTTACAAAAACTATTCATTGTTAGCATCTTTGTTACTATAACTATACATTGTTAGTATCTGCTGTTTAGGTATCTTAGCACTTGGTATTGTTAGTGTTCAATGCAGGTTTATCTTTTTCATATGTATTGTTAGTTGCTATTGATAGCGTCTTTCCATACACATACCTCCATCGTCGTCCGCTTTCCGTTATAGGACTGGCAAGAGAGGTAATCTAGCAGAAGCTTGTGAGTATTAAACGACTTAACTAGACAGGAGTGGTGGGACTTTAAAGTATCATCCTATCCTCCCGTAACTTATTGAAGTACGCACCATATGGCGCAGGTCTGACCTAAAGCTCACTATTAAGTCAGACCTACTGATCCGGAAAGATTAAATATCTAAACGCCTCTGCTATAACTCCGGTAATGAATTGCACGGAAGACAAATAAAATGAATGCTAAATTCATGGAAGGTAGCCGTTCGGGAAAGATTAATTGCGTATGAGTATAAATACATATATATACTTGTGTGTGTCTGACAGTGTGTGTGTGTGAGTGTGATTTTGTGTGTATGAATGTGGGTGTAACTACAAAAATTTGGTTTAAATGTCAATGCTTTTGTTTAGCACACCACGGCGCCTTTTAAAAGTTATATAGCAACCTTTATGTAACTTCAAAATTATACATTAAACGCACCATGTTATGTCTTTCAATACCATCTTCTACCACTAAAACACCACTGTCTACCACCATAACGTCATTTGCAAACACCAAAATACTCCAATATTCCATACAACACCACAATCTACCATCATAGCACCACAATCTACCATCATTACACTACAATTTACCATTTTAACACCACAATCTACCATAATTACACTACAATTTACACTTTTAACACCACAATCTACCATCATAACACCACAATCTACCATTATAACACCACAATCTACCATCATAACACCACAATATACCATTATAACACCAAAATCTACCATCATAACACCACAATCTACCATTTTAGCACCACAATCTACCATCATAACACCACAATCTACCATTACAACAACACATTCTATAACACCCAAAAGGTGTATCGCTTAAGTAAAGCTTCGTGTTTTATATTATCTAAATCATCATTGTAGAAATTCTTTGATTATGCCCCAAAAGAAAATACTGGTCATCAAGTTATTTGCTCCAACGGACTTTCATTGTTTGACGAAGTAGATGATGTCCCAACAAAGTCTATCGTCCATTATATCCCAACAGAAGTTCCCAGTCCATTTTCCCACTGCAATCCATTATCTACCAACAAATTCCATACACCATTTTCCCACCACAGTTCATTATATCCCACAAAAGTTCACAGTCCACTTTCCCACTACAGTCCATTATATACCGTCAAAATCCATACTCCATGTTCCAGCAATAGTCCATTATATACAAAAATATTCCATACTCCATTTCCCGCCACAGTCCATTATATACCACCAAAGTCCATATTCCATCTTCCCCCAACAGTCCAGCATATATCCCACCAAAGACCATGATACCCAATCAACGTTATGATATCCCACCAGCGTCTCTGAAATCCCACCCTAATCCACTTCCACCTTGTCTGGCCAACCTGAACCAACTGTCCACCTGCCACCCCAAACCCCGTGTCAAATAAATGACAGGTCCGTGTGACATTTTGTTGATGTTTTATCTTCTGTCGTTCTGGATTGATCTCGTTTATCTATTTCAGTATCTTAAACGTCATGCGTGACTCCCTCCGCCCCCCCCCACACACGTGACACTCGTTGAGCAGTGCAGTTAGTTCACATGATCCCATCTCTAAGCATTCAAGGCACTCAGTGAGCAGTACCTTGCAGTTAGTGCCCATAATCATAACTCTAATCATTCAAGGCACTCAGTGAGCAGTACCTTGCAGTTAGTGCACATAATCATAACTCTAAGCATTCAAGGCACTCAGTGAGCAGTACCTTGCAGTTAGTGCACATAATCATAACTCTAAGCATTCAAGGCACTCAGTGAGCAGTACCTTGCAGTTAGTGCACATAATCATAACTCTAAGCATTCAAGGCACACAGTGAGTAGTACCTTGCAGTTAGTGCACATAATCATAACTCTAAGCATTCAAGGCACACAGTGAGCAGTACCTTGCAGTTAGTGCCCATAATCATAACTCTAAGCATTCAAGGCACACAGTGAGCAGTACCTTGCAGTTAGTGCCCATAATCATAACTCTAAGCATTCAAGGCACACAGTGAGTAGTACCTTGCAGTTAGTGCACATAATCCTAACTCTAAGCATTCAAGGCACTCAGTGAGCAGTACCTTGCAGTTAGTGCACATAATCCTAACTCTAAGCATTCAAGGCACTCAGTGAGCAGTACCTTGCAGTTAGTGCACATAATCCTAACTCTAAGCATTCAAGGCACTCAGTGAGCAGTACCTTGCAGTTAGTGCACATAATCATAACTCTAATCATTCAAGGCACTCAGTGAGCAGTACCTTGCAGTTAGTGCACATAATCATAACTCTAAGCATTCAAGGCACTCAGTGAGCAGTACCTTGCAGTTAGTGCACATAATCATAACTCTAAGCATTCAAGGCACTCAGTGAGCAGTACCTTGCAGTTAGTGCACATAATCCTAACTATAAGCATTCAAGGCACACAGTGAGCAGTACCTTGCAGTTAGTGCACATAATCCTAACTCTAAGCATTCAAGGCACTCAGTGAGCAGTACCTTGCAGTTAGTGCACATAATCATAACTCTAAGCATTCAAGGCACTCAGTGAGCAGTACCTTGCAGTTAGTGCACATAATCCTAACTCTAAGCATTCAAGGCACTCAGTGAGCAGTACCTTGCAGTTAGTGCACATAATCCTAACTCTAATCATTCAAGGCACTCAGTGAGCAGTACCTTGCAGTTAGTGCACATAATCATAACTCTAAGCATTCAAGGCACACAGTGAGTAGTACCTTGCAGTTAGTGCACATAATCATAACTCTAAGCATTCAAGGCACTCAGTGAGTAGTACCTTGCAGTTAGTGCACATAATCATAACTCTAAGCATTCAAGGCACTCAGTGTGTAGTACCTTGCAGTTAGTGCACATAATCATAACTCTAAGCATTCAAGGCACACAGTGAGCAGTACCTTGCAGTTAGTGCACATAATCATAACTCTAAGCATTCAAGGCACTCAGTGAGTAGTACCTTGCAGTTAGTGCACATAATCATAACTCTAAGCATTCAAGGCACTCAGTGTGTAGTACCTTGCAGTTAGTGCACATAATCCTAACTCTAAGCATTCAAGGCACACAGTGAGCAGTACCTTGCAGTTAGTGCACATAATCATAACTCTAAGCATTCAAGGCACTCAGTGTGTAGTACCTTGCAGTTAGTGCACATAATCCTAACTCTAAGCATTCAAGGCACACAGTGAGCAGTACCTTGCAGTTAGTGCCCATAATCATAACTCTAAGCATTCAAGGCACTCAGTGAGCAGTACCTTGCAGTTAGTGCACATAATCATAACTCTAAGCATTCAAGGCACTCAGTGAGTAGTACAGTTACTTCACATGATTCCACCTCTAAACATTCAAGGCACTCAGGTCTAATGGCGTCAAAAACCATTTGTCACTATTGGTACTCAGTGTTTGCAGCACTCGATGATAACAACCCTCAGTACTGAACGGCGCCCAGTGCTTACGACTCTCAGTGCACGAAATTCGATACTTATCGTACTCAGTGCTCAAGCCATTCTTTATATAAATCAGTCATTGCTCAATAGAATATATACCAAAAAACAAAGCATTTGTTTAGAACCTTACTCGAATCACGTTCATTTCACAAACACATAGAAGTTTTACATGACTGTCTTATAGTTTAAATGTATGATCTCTCTAGCAGTATTAGATTCGTTTAAACCCCAGCATGTCCCTACAACATTGTCTTTTACTTGTCTGCTTTGTGCTGTTTAATTGAACATAGAAATCATCGTGTTTCCGGCAGTCTTTAATCGTATATTTGGGAATGAGGCAATGCGATAGGCTAAAAAGGGTTGCCCTCCTCCCCACAGTCTGGATGGTTACAGAAAGGAGACCCTAGCTGTACGCTCCAGACAGTGTGGATGGTTACAGAAAGGAGACCCTAGCAGTACGCTCCCGACAGTGTGGATGGTTACAGAAAGGAGACCCTGGCAGTACGCTCCCGACAGTGTGGGTTGTTACAGAAAGGAGACCCTAGCAGTACGCTCCCGACAGTGTGGATGGTTACAGAGAGGAGACCCTAGCAGTACGCTCCAGACAGTGTGGATGGTTACAGAAAGGAGACCATAGCAGTACGCTCCCGACAGTGTGGATGGTTACAGAAAGGAGACCATAGCAGTACGCTCCAGACAGTGTGGATGGTTACAGAAAGGAGACCCTCGCAGTACGCTCCCGACAGTGTGGATGGTTACAGAAAGGAGACCATAGCAGTACGCTCCCGACAGTGTGGATGGTTACAGAAAGGAGACCCTCGCAGTACGCTCCCGACAGTGTGGATGGTTACAGAAAGGAGACCATAGCAGTACGCTCCAGTCAGTGTGGATGGTTACAGAAAGAAGACCCTCGCAGTAAGCTCCCGACTGTCTTAATGGTTGCAGAAAAAAGACCCTTGCATGTAGTAAGCTCTTCTGGCAGCAGTAACCTCTAGGATATTGAATGGTCTTCCGCAGTCTTTCAGAGAATTTAACGATGACTAAGAAACATGTAAGAAACATGTGATGACATTTTTTTTTCTCCTTTTAACAGAGTCTTGAATATCAGAGTGCGTTAAGTAAGCTGGACCAGAATGGAGGAATGCGTTGCTCACGAAATCAACATCCACAACAACATGGTGGTCGATAGGAAAGAGGCTGTCAGCGGAAGAGATTCGGTCGGTGGAAGAGATGCGGTTGGTGAAAGAGAAGCGGTCGATGTAAGACGTGCGGTCGGTGTAAGACATGCGGTCGGTGGAAGAAATGCGGTCGGTGGAAGATAAAATACATAATACACAAATTGTGCAATGAAAACAATAAATTTGAGCTTTATTTTTAGACTGACACGACAGTAAACGTTTCGGCTAATGCCTTCATCAGTACAACATAAAATACATTCTTACAATAAAATTATTACGATATATGTCGGTGGAAGACATGCGGTCGGTGGAAGAAATGCGGTCGGTGGAAAAAATGTGGTCGGTGGAAGACATGCGTTCGGTGGAAGAAATGCGGTCGGTGGAAGACATGCGGTCGGTGGAAGAAATGCGGTCGGTCGAAGACATGCGGTCGGTGGAAGAAATGCGGTCGGTGGAAAAAATGTGGTCGGTCGAAGACATGCGGTCGGTGGAAGAAATGCGGTCGGTGGAAAAAATGTGGTCGGTCGAAGACATGCGGTCGGTGGAAGAAATGCGGTCAGTGGAAAAAATGTGGTCGGTCGAAGACATGCGGTCGGTGGAAGAAATGCGGTCGGTGGAAAAAATGTGGTCGGTCGAAGACATGCGGTCGGTGGAAGAGATGCAGTCAGGGTAAGAGAGTACGGTCGGTGGAAATAAAGCATGAAAATCATACAGCGCATTTATTTGAAGTCTTTACAAACTCCCTAAAATAAAAGATTTAAATTTTAAAAAAGCAATTTTAGAAGCTGATTTAAAGACTCGATGAGAAGATAAGACGGACAGCGGGGAGATGCAGACAAGTGTACGAGAATGTGTGCACTAACCAATGAAATCAACTCTCAAAACAAAAGTGTTAAAAATGAAAAAGTGAAAGGGCAACAAAAGAAATAGTTAGAGAATTGGAGGTGGGGGGGGGTAAAAAAAAGGAAGTTTTGAAAGATTTTGGGGGAGGGAGGGAAGTGAGACGATGAAAAAAGAAATGAAAGATTGAAAGTTTGCTGATGGAGAAAAGAAATTTAAAAAACGAGGATTTGAGGGAGAGAGCAGAGGTATAACATGAGGTAGAGATTGTTTCATTGTGAGAGACATCAAAACATTCGAGTCAGCCGAGTCAAGTCAAAGTTGGAGTCAGCCGAGTCAACGTTGGAGTCAGCCGAGTCAACTTTGGAGTCAGCCGAGTCAAGTCAAGGTTGGAGTCAGCCGGGTCAACGTTGGAGTCACTCGAGTCAACGTTGGAGTCACCGGAGTCAAGTCAAGGTTGGAGTCAGCCGAGTCAAGGTTGGAGTCAGCCGAGTCAAGGTTGGAGTCAGCCGAGTCAAGGTTGGAGTCAGCCGAGTCAAAATTTGAGTCAGCCGAGTTAAAGTTGGAGTCAGCCGAGTCAAGGTTGGAGTCAGCCCAGTCAAGGTTGGAGTCAGCCGAGTCAAAGTTGGAGTCAGACGAGTCAACATTGGAGTCAGACGAGTCAACATTGGAGTCAGACGAGTCAACATTGTAGTCAGACGAGCCAACATTGGAGTCAGCCGAGTCAAGTCAAAGTTGTAGTCAGCCGAGTCAAGGTTGGAGTCAGCCGAGATAACGTTGGAGTCAGCCGAGTCAAGTCAACGTTGGAGTCAGCCGAGTCAAGTCAAAGTTGGAGTCAGCCGAGTCAAGGTTGGAGTCAGCCGAGTCAACGTTAGAATCAGCCAAGTCAAAATTTGAGTCAGCCGAGTCAACGTTTGAGTCAGCCGAGTCACCGTAAAGAAAATAATTAACACAGGCCGATACCTACACAAACCTGCCATGTCCTATGTGAACATTCGAGTCAATCTCTAGTGTTTTACATGAAATAAAAACTATTCGCCGTCCCATGTGAACATTCGAGTCGATATCTAACTTCTAACCCGTACAATAACAAACCTACCCTGTCCCATGTGAACATTCGAGTCGATATCTAACTTCTAACCCGTACAATAACAAACCTACCCTGTCCTATGTTAACATTCGAGTCGATATCTAACTTCTAACCCGTACAATAACAAACCTACCCTGTCCTATGTTAACATTCGAGTCGATATCTAACTTCTACCCCGTACAATAACAAACCTACCCTGTCCTATGTTAACATTCGAGTCGATATCTAACTTCTAGCCCGTACAATAACAAACCTACCCTGTCCCATATGTACACGTGAGCCAATCCATAAATTAAACATAAAATAAACAACCTTCCTTATGCCATGTCCAGGTGAATCTTAAACTTTTTACATAAAATAAATATCAAACATACTCTATCGAGTCAATCTCTAACTTTTAGCGTAAAATAATTCGTTTGAATTTGAAACAAAAACCGACTGTCACAGTGTGTTGAGGAAGAAGCGGTTTAAACATTAAAACGCCTTTAAAAAAAAACTGAGTCGGAAAATTCTCAGGAAAACAAAAGTGAGAGAGATAAGAGACGAACGGAGAG
This sequence comes from Ampullaceana balthica, assembly GCA_944989445.1. NCBI lineage: Eukaryota > Metazoa > Mollusca > Gastropoda > Lymnaeidae > Ampullaceana > Ampullaceana balthica. The sequence continues at coordinate 2,990 of CALYLW010001647.1, read as the reverse complement.
ATTGAGAGAAAACCAGATCCCAGATAAAAATGATTTGACTGCTCCCCCTCCCCCCCCCAACCAGAAGGGGAAAAAAAAGATCCATGAGACTTGACTTTTCAATTGAGCACAAGTCCCCAGTGTTTTCTAATTGGAGGCTGCACAGAGGTCCGGCCAGTCGCTCACTGGCACTGGTGGTCTGCGTTGAGCGCTCGTGCTCCCGATGGCAACGCCTCGTATGCACGGCACGTACTGCGGGCGGGAGGACAGGCCCCGGAGAGGGAGGGACGATGTATCGATCGGGAGGGTCGGTCTACGTGGGAGGGAGTGAACTACGCCATGCAGTTTTGTGTCGGCTTAGTCTTTTACAACAAGGGGAAAGGGCCTTAGTCGATTTATACACGGCTCGTGTGGGTGTGTGTGGGGGGATAGACGTTATAATACGGTCCAGATGGAGTAGAGAATGAAGATGTGTATGTCAGTTGAGGGGTTAAGGGGAAATATCTTCAGAAGATGTCTGGTCTGTGTGAGTAGACAGACAATAATAGAATGTAGATATCGGGGCCAGAAAAAAAAGTGAGAGGGGGGAGGGGCGACACAAATTGATGTTTGAATATAGACGTTTGGATGAGTAGATGTTTTACTCGTGTTAAAAGGAATTGATGTCCATAAAGTTCAAACATCAAATAAACCACCGGAATGCTTCGTGGAATGTTTGATAAACAGTTTCATTATTTGAGATTCGTGTTTCCTCGTTAGGGTTAAAGAAATAGCTCTTGAAATCACACTTTCAGCGTCGCCTCAACTCAAAGTTAGAAAGGATTTCGAACTCACCTCAAACCATTCATGACTTCGTTCAAGGGAGATTTCAACATCACCATGACTAGTCATGAACTACTTCAAGGGAGATTTCAACATCGCCACGACTAGTCATGCACTAATTCAAGGGAGATTTCAACATCGCCACGACTAGTCATGCACTAATTCAAGGGAGATTTCATCATCACCACGACTAGTCATGAACTAATTCAAGGGAGATTTCAACATCACCACGACTAGTCATGCACTAATTCAAGGGAGATTTCAACATCACCACGACTAGTCATGCACTAATTCAAGGGAGATTTCAACATCACCACGACTAGTCATGCACTAATTCAAGGAAGATTTCAACATCACCACGACTAGTCATGCACTAATTCAAGGGAGATTTCAACATCACCACGACTAGTCATGCACTAATTCAAGGGAGATTTCAACATCACCACGACTAGTCATGCACTAATTCAAGGGAGATTTCAACATCACCCCAATCATTCATCGCTTAATTCAAGGGAAATTTAAACATCACCACGACTAGTCATGCACTAATTCAAGGGAGATTTCAACATCGCCACGACTAGTCATGCACTAATTCAAGGGAGATTTCAACATCACCACGACTAGTCATGACCTAATTCAAGGGAGATTTCAACATCACCCCAATCATTCATCGCTTAATTCAAGGGAGATTTCAACATCACCACGACTAGTCATGCACTTATTCAAGGGAGATTTCAACATCACCCCAATCATTCATCGCTTAATTCAAGGGAGATTTCAACATCACCACGACTAGTCATGCACTAATTCAAGGGAGATTTCAACATCACCACGACTAGTCATGCACTAATTCAAGGGAGATTTCAACATCACCACGACTAATCATGCACTAATTCAAGGGAGATTTCAACATCGCCACGACTAGTCATGCACTAATTCAAGGGAGATTTCAACATCACCCCAATCATTCATCGCTTAATTCAAGGGAGATTTCAACATCACCACGACTAGTCATGCACTAATTCAAGGGAGATTTCAACATCGCCACGACTAGTCATGCACTAATTCAAGGGAGATTTCAACATCACCCCAATCATTCATCGCTTAATTCAAGGGAGATTTCAACAACACCACGACTAGTCATGTACTAATTCAAGGGAGATTTCAACATCGCCACGACTAGTCATGCACTAATTCAAGGGAGATTTCAACATCACCACGACTAGTCATGCACTAATTCAAGGGAGATTTCAACATCACCACGACTAGTCATGCACTAATTCAAGGGAGATTTCAACATCACCACGACTAGTCATGCACTAATTCAAGGGAGATTTCAACATCACCACGACTAGTCATGCACTAATTCAAGGGAGATTTCAACATCGCCACGACTAGTCATGCACTAATTCAAGGGAGATTTCAACATCACCACGACTAGTCATGCACTAATTCAAGGGAGATTTCAACATCACCACGACTAGTCATGCACTAATTCAAGGGAGATTTCAACATCACCACGACTAGTCATGCACTAATTCAAGGGAGATTTCAACATCACCACGACTAGTCATGCACTAATTCAAGGGAGATTTCAACATCACCCCAATCATTCATCGCTTAATTCAAGGGAGATTTCAACATCACCACGACTAGTCATGCACTAATTCAAGGGAGATTTCAACATCACCACGACTAGTCATGCACTAATTCAAGGGAGATTTCAACATCGCCACGACTAGTCATGCACTAATTCAAGGGAGATTTCAACATCACCACGACTAGTCATGCACTAATTCAAGGGAGATTTCAACATCACCCCAATCATTCATCGCTTAATTCAAGGGAGATTTCAACATCACCACGACTAGTCATGCACTAATTCAAGGGAGATTTCAACATCACCACGACTAGTCATGCACTAATTCAAGGGAGATTTCAACATCACCACGACTAGTCATGCACTAATTCAAGGGAGATTTCAACATCACCACGACTAGTCATGCACTAATTCAAGGGAGATTTCAACATCACCACGACTAGTCATGCACTAATTCAAGGGAGATTTCAACATCACCCCAATCATTCATCGCTTAATTCAAGGGAGATTTCAACATCACCCCAATCATTCATCGCTTAATTCAAGGGAAATTTCAAAATCACCTCGACTGGTCATTAACTTATTCAAG